>LBNU01023696.1:40496-69392 GCA_014162995.1 Artemisia annua
AAAGCATGGGTTGCCTCCCAAGAAGCGCTTTTCTTTATTAACGAGTCTTGTAGCTAGACTCAAAGTCACCGTACATTACGTGAATTCATCTCTCATTATGACGTAACCTTGATAGATATAATCTCTATTGTCTGGGTGATTATACCTCAATCTTTCCACACTCGTAGTTACTTCACCCCCTCCTTTGCTGACCAAGCTAACCATCCCATTTTGACATAGGCTTTTAATTGTAAATGGTCCGTACCACCAAGGACTCGGCTCATCGGTGGTTGCCTTTGTTTCTAAATGCCTTAGGAGCACCGAGTCTCCCTTCGTGAATCCAATGTTGCTATTGATCTGCTTTTCAACCTCCACAGAATTCCCCTTATCATTCTTACATCCTCCTAACTCATTTTCCTTATAATTCTTAATCCTTGCCTCCCATGCAAGGATCTTTTCCCTAACATTACCTCGGAGCATACCGGTGTCCGTCTCCATCTTCTTCCGTAAATTAGCTTCTCTTATATATCGTGGGATCGTTGGGAAGCTTATTGTTTTCTTCCCCTTTTTGATTTGGATAGTATTATTCTCGTAGTCGATCTGTGCCCTAGTAGTCGCAAGGAATGGTGATCCAAGGATTATTGGCATATTCGTCTCACTTCTCTCAACGATCATGAAATCGACCGGATACATGAATCCGGCAACGTTATCCAACACATCTTCTGTAACTCCTAACGGGTACTCATAAGAATGTTTTGCAAAGGAAAGTTTGGTACGAGTGATGGACGGCTGTCCATTGGTTAGTTGAGCGTAAATGAACAATGGCATCAAATTTATATCAGAACCTTGGTCAGCTACCGCATCCAGAAACTTGAGTTTTACAATGCGGCATGGTACTTCAAAGACCCCGTGGAATTCTTGCTTTGCGACTAATTTCTGTCTTTTGAGGCTCTCATACAGCTGACCTCCGGTTAGTGTGTCCGATTCATCATCGGGTTTTGTCTTATCCGACTCCTTATTGGGCAGATGAGTACGTCGATAATTCCTCATCCAATCGGTTATGGTTTCCTTATTTATCTCGTGCTTCAGGTAGTGCCCTACTTGTTGTGACTTGGGTGTTTTCACCTTTTGGCGTTCTTCGAAGGGCGCCTCCTTTTCATCTTTTGAATAGCATCTGCGGCCATTGGTGTTTTCCTCGTCTAGTGGGACGAGGTCAATCTTGTTGACTTCCATTGTCACCAGCTTCTTCCCATTTTCACCTTCGCCCCCTCGGATGACGGAGATGGTATTCACAAATCTATTGTTGGGAATTTCGACCTTTTTCTGCACCAATACTCTATCGGGAGCTTTTTTCTTTGTGTATTCTTTCAAAAGACCCATCATTTCCGCCATCTTCTCATCTACCCTTTCCTTTTGTTTGTACACGGCCTCCTCGAATACTGCCAATCGTTCGGAGTGTTTCGACATGTATTCTCTCATTTGAGCTTCGAACGTTTGACTGAGCTCCTGAGGTGGTGAGCTGGGGCGAGCATACTTATTGAAAGGTTTAGTGTCTTCCCTATGGGGTGATTCGGATAATGGTATCTGCTTAATGCCCGAAACCGAATTAACAGTCGCTTTTTGTGGACTCAGGGGTCTTTTTCGTTTCTCCATAAGGTATTCGACCCTTTCCTCAAGTTCACTGATGTCTCCTTTGGCGATTTGGTTGGCTTTATCAGGCGATGAGTATGTGTTAACTGCCGCGCGCACATCGTGGGAAATTTGCCACAATTCATCTTCGTCGGATGCGAGCTCCTCAATGATTTCCCATGATTCTTCGGTGCTTCTATCCCGTAGTCTGCCCCCGGCGGCTTGATCGATGGCACGTTTGGTGTGATAGTCAACATGGTCATAGAAGATTTGAATTTGAAGCCAGAGGTTGATGCCATGATGAGGGACTCTTTAGAGCAAGTCCTTGAATCGAATCCATGCTCCGTAGAGGGTCTCGCCTCGACGTTGTTCAAACATCAAGATATCCTTCCTTATTTTGGTAGTTCTCCCCGGTGGGAAAATTGAGCAAGGAAACGAGTTGTGAGATCATCCCAAGAGGTGATGATCCTGCGGGAAGTCGCTCAAGCCATTGACTAGCTTGGTCCCGCAGAGAGAATTGGAAGAGACGCAGTCGGGTCATCTCTCGAGTGGCAACATCAAGGTCTATGTAATCTACTATTTTTAGGAAATCCTTGAGATGTTGATTTGGATCTTCGGAACGAAGTCCATGGAATGCGCATCCGCTCTGCACCAACCGGATGGTGTCAGATCGCAAGGGAGTGACATTGGCTCCTTGAGTGAGCTCAATGGTGTTGCGATAGCCAAGGTGGCTAGGTCGGGAATACTCTCCTAAGGTACGGGGTCTAGGAGGTTGGTTTGGTTGTGGTGGGTGGTTTGGTTGAGGTGGGTTGTTGGGATCAAGGATGTTACCACCTTCCATGATGGCGGATGGTAAAGGTTACGAACAAAAACACAAAGAAATAAGATAGACTAAAGAAGTCCTAGAAAAATAAAATAAAAATCTCACTAGAAAGGAATCTAGTGAGTAGACCTAATAAAATAAAAATAAAAATCTACCTAAACAATAACTATTCCCCGGCAGCGGCGCCAAAAACTTGATGTGCGCGGGATTGTGACCACGCAAACAGGTTTTACCTCTCGAGGGATCTCGAGAAGCTTGCAATCCCACCAGGCAGTGTACCTGATCGGTGTAGTATAGTGTAGTGGCAAGTACGGGGGATTGATCGTTCTCTCACAGGGAATAGTGTTCGTTAGGATAGAAAAGCTACTCTAATAGGTCTGAGGTGAAAGAAGATTATTTTTGTATTTTTATATTTTTTAGAAAGCAAATAAAAATCTCGGTTTTTGAAAGAGTGGGCGGAATTAGTTGCTAGTCAACTAACCCAAAAACTACAATTGCAATGAAAATAAAATAACTAAAACTATTGTGGTTGTGAAAACTTATATGGAGACAAATGTGTTTACTTAGATTTCCTTACTCCCTAACTATCTTTTACCGGTTAATTGGTATGTATATTAATTGCGTGGATGAAGGGTGTATTCCTAATTACTCATGGAGTGGCATACATATCTCTCCAATTCTATGAGCTCTTATCTCCTCCTACAACTATGCACTACATAATCATAGGGATTGTAAACAGTGGCTCATGCGTTAAATACTACCTTAATAGCCTAGTATGCCTCGACTACATGTTTCTTAAGACGTTCAAGCGTATTACCATAAAGGGGTATCGCCAGTTTTCTTAAGCCTAACATCGATGGAACAATCATCCAAAACAAATAACAACACACCAATCAACCAATAATTAATAGTTAGGTTTCATTAGATCTAAGCAAACACAAGAAAGATCTAGCCTAGCATGTTAATTGAAAGACAAGCATAAGATATAATTAACCAACACATAGACATATTGATTAATTTAAGTGAGGACTTATCTTTAATTGAACATGAGGGTTCCATGGGTAGAAAAACCCTTAAAATTACAGCAAAATCGTCTTTAGGGTTTTGCCCTAAGTTGTACCAAAAGTTCCACACTAATGAAGGAAAAATAAAAAAGTATATATAGAAAATACATTCTGACGGCGTCAGGTTATAGGGTCTGACGCCGTCAGCTCGCCGCCACTAGGGTTCTCGGATGGCCTAGATCTACTTCTGACGCCGTCACCCTTTAAATCCTTCTGGGCCGTCACTCTTTACCATTACACCTGACGGCCTACTCCATCTAACGCCTGACACCGTCAGGTGTAAATGCCTTGTTTTCTCCATAGGGCGTCTAGTGTAACCTGACTTTACTCCTTTGTCAATGTTTGCTGACGGCGTCACCTTGTGACTCTAACGCCGTCAGGTAGAAATTCCAGCTTATTTTGAGACTTTGTCGTTTTCTTCACTTTTATGCTCCAAAAACGTCCAAATATGCATGTTTTCCAGAATTCTTCTCAAAAGTACCTAAAATGACAAAAGGAACGATTTAGGGCATTATTTGATCACATTTACTCGAATTAGGGCTTAAATGAAACCTTAAAACGGGTACATTTTTCGTCTCATCAGCCACTCCATGAATTGTTAAGGAATACAGAGGGTCATCCACACAATTAATACACACACCAATTAACCGGTAAAAGATAGTTAGGGAGTAAGGAAATCTAAGTAAACACATTTGTCTCCATATAAGTTTTCACAACCACAATAGTTTTAGTTATTTTATTTTCATTGCAATTGTAGTTTTTGGTTTAGTTGACTAGCAACTAATTCCGCCCACTCCTTCAAAAACCGAGATTTTTATTTGCTTTCTAAAAAAATATAAAAATACAAAAATAATCTTCTTTCACCTTTAGACCTATTAGAGTAGCTTTTCTATCCTAACGAACACTATTCCCTGTGAGAGAACGATCAATCCCCCGTACTTACCACTACACTATACTACACCGACCAGGTACACTGCCTGGTGGGATTGCAAGCTTCTCGAGATCTCTCGAGAGGTAAAGCCTGTTGCGTGATCGCAATCCCACGTCATCAGACTCGTAACTTCGTGCTCTTTCCAATGGAGTGCTTGGGTAATTAACGTTTTTGCTTTGTTTTCAAACCCTTGTACATGCAAGACATAATAACACATACCAAACATATTTGCAATATAATTTCACATATTTTATGGTTATTACTTCATTTTAGTGTGTTTTCTGGTATAAAAATGATTTGTGTTTAACCAAACATCACAATTTAATTTTGTTTCAATATGCAGATACCACCAACACTTGCAAAGTACTTTGAGTATCGTTTACAATTAAATGTTCGTCTTAACACATGAAGAAATTCATACGAGGAGGAAACGGACAGCACTTTAGTTTAAAAGGATGCGTGCTATGTGTTCAAGTGGATGTATAACAGAAGCTTTCCCCTGATTTCGTTCATATAGTTGATGACTGCTATAATTTTTTATCAGTACAATAGTGATGTTTATCATCGTTTATCTTTTGAACCAAGACTAAGTATATGTATATCAATTATTTATTTCGTTATATATGTAACTAATGTATCTCTTATCATGTCATATATGCAATGAATTGTAGGAAAAAGGTTATTGTCTATATATAGATCATCTGTTTTCCCTAAATAACCAACAAATGTTTTTATTAGTTACTATTTATCCGACCAAATCACCAACTAATAAATTTTCTTGCTAGTTAAAACTCTCAATGAACTTTTTCAATAAAATAAAGCTAATAAAACTAAATTTTGTGTGGTTACTAATTAAATAATTACCAACGACTTGATATAAAACTGAAACCACCAACGACTACAATAATTGTTGGTGGTTTACCAATAACTTGCATAGATTGTTGGTAAAATGCCAAAGACAAGATACATTCGTGGTAAAATTAAATTAGAACAAGCAAATTTTCCACAACCATTGGTCGTTGCTAATGTCGTTGCTAACATCATTTACCAACGAATTTTGGTTGTTTACCAAAGAATTTCGGTTGTTGGTAGTGGCAATTTTTCTTTTCTAGTAGTTACAGTTGCATGACTTTCAAGTTTCAATGCCGAAGACCCCTGTCCCTTATATTAGAATCTTATAGCTTAACCCATTGGACCTAACAAAGATATAACATAACCCAAATTGACCCATATATTAAAAATGAGTCAAAATTGACCCATATATTAAAATCTTATAGCATGGGTTCTTTCGTTTATTGGTTTGAACCAACAATTTGAGCTTTATACACCTGGAGTTTGTATAAAGGCCTTAAACAAGTTATAGATATTTGGTTTGCACTTTGAAGTTTGAATAAGTAAAATTTATACAAGACTACTTTTTTCTTACAGGATGAGATTAAGATAGAGGCAAAGGTTTTGGGTGTTTGGAAGTCTCCTGCTATTGTGACTGTTCAATTTAGGAACAAAAAGACTGGAAAAGTTTGCACAAGGGCACCATACCAAGTACCTTGCAGTATCCAATAAAATATGAGCAAGTGTATCTTATCATATAGAAGCAACTCGTTAATTACCTACATTTGTAAACTAAATGGCGTTTTTCATGTCTTATGCAATACATGAATTGTTTAACTTGAAGGAACAATAATTGTATACGTCATTAGATTGTTGAAGACACTGTTAATGATATATAAATGATTGATTATGTGTTTTCGTTAGTTGTTCATGTCTGGGCTCTGTGAAATATGAAATAGTGCAGTAAATTTGTTTTCTTTGATCTTTACTAAGGCGCATGAGCCTCTTTGCACTTTGGAGATTGAAAGGCACCAATTCGTAAATGGATCGAGGAATATCAACTCCCAGTGGAGCTGATACTTCCCAATGACATACACTTGTATGATGGAGTTGGTGACCCTGATTCACACATTTGACAATTTAAATGTGCTGCAAAAACTAATGCCTAGACCAGTCCGATGGCCTGTCAATTGTTCTAGTGTATATTGGCAGGAAGGCAAGTCGTTTGGTTCAAGGGAATCGATAAGCACAACATAACAGGATGGTAGGATCTCAAGGAAAAGTTTGTAAACAACTTTTAGCCAAGAATGTACATTAGAGACTATGTCAACTTACAGTTTATAAAGCAGATCCATGATGAGAACTTAATGAATTTTACTAAAGATTCAACGATGAATTAAGCAAGATCCCAAAAGTCAAGGATGACAAAAAAAAAACTCGGCATTTATAGGCAATATGACCAAGGGGCATTTCTACAACAAATTAACTCGTAAGACCTCAAAGACATGGCAAGATCTACTGGACCATTCCAAGTAGAATTTATAGATACAATAAATACACATATATAATTTATGAGTCTCGTGTTATATGTGCTTGACCCTTAAGTCTCATAAATAATGACCAATATAAGTTTATATGCGATGCTAGACACACATAACCAACAAATTCTACGTTAGATCAAATCATTAAGTGGGTTGAACAAGATCACTTTGAGAGAGAGGAGGCTAAATAAGATCACGTCGTATCGAGAGATCTTAGATGTCTATGAATTCTACACAATGGCCGATATAGTTACATATGTCTCTCGAATAAATTGTATAATTAAGGTTGTTTAAGTTATGCTTAACATTGTATCATTTCTATGATAAACATAAACCTTATTTGATTTGAATGTTATAATTAAACATACAAATAACCAACTAACACAAAACAACAATATCAAACTAGTAAAACAAACATTACAAGACAAACCTGATGCTTTATTTCCTAAATCGACTGTTAACTCTACCCGCCATTATAAAACTCAATAAAATCAAGTTTCTCTCGAATGCTTTCGTTTATCTCTTCAATCACAAACACTATACTACTACCTTTCTTCATATCACTACCATCCATTCTTTGACAGATGTATTTTCCGTATTCACTAATAGCAGTTTCAAGCATGTTATCAAACCTTAAAATCTTTACCTTGTGACTCTTAACTCTTTCAACAAATGTGGACAACAACTTCTTCCTTTGACTCTTATATCTTCTTCAATTTCGTTGTAATTTCTCAATGATTACTATATAACAACATTTTAATTGTTACGTGAGAATAAATGGAATATTTTCAAGCACAAATATTTACATCACATTTCTTGCGTTAAATATAGAATAAATTACTATTAAACCTGATATGTCAAATCAATTACGAATTGTCAACTTTATTCGTAAAATACAGTTTTCTTTTTTCTTTTCTTTTTTTTCTTTTTTTTCTTTTTTTTTTGGTTGTTAAGTCAAGTCTCAAAAACAAGCTTTACGAATTCGCGTATCAAAATAAATCTTACACAATCTTGCTCCTTCCATAGGTAACATTTCACTGCCACGTACGATCATTTCCTTGCTACGTATGCATTTCTCAGAAGGCCAAACGACTTGAAAAAAAAAAAAAAAAAAAAAAAAAAAAAAAAAAAAANAAAAATCCGGTGAGCCATTATTTGGTTAAAACACGTGCATTTTGTCAGCCATCTACCTTAACCCGCGTAATAATATCGCGCGTTGCGGTCACTAAAATGGAGACGAACCGGAATAAGGTCCGATCTTGTTTATGTATTGAGTGAAAAAGGCCTTTTTTTCCTCTAAAAAAGAACATTCTATTGGGTGAGTTTCGAACACTTGAATGAATGCATGACTAAAGTAATCATTCAATTCATCCATTACTTGCTTTTCTTCAACAACTCACCCAACACAAACACAAAAAACACCTTTTCTTTTCTTCTCAGGCCGGCAATCACACAACCCAACAATTCAATTTTACCTTTTTTCTTTTCTTTTACAAGATCCATCGTCATCACCCACTATCATATCACACCAATTTCATGTTCAACATCAATATAATGTCATTAGATCTACCCCAACGTAAGTATCTCGAAAACCCTTGATTGATTTTTTTCACTCCATTTACTTCATTTTTCTCTTAGACATTTCGTCAAACACGTTGGCTGCATTTTCAAACTTTTTATATGGTTGGGTAATTGAAATAAAGTCGACACTTTTGGGTACCCTTTGAGTTTTTATATCGATTGGTGTCGGTTAATATGAGTTTAGAGGATGTTGATTTGGGATCGAAGCGTGTGTCGAATGGATCGCGAGGTGGTGGGGCGGATTCTGATGGGTTTAATATGTCTATGTCTCATAGGGAGATGAGTGATGATGATGCTAGATTGGTTTTTGTTAATGATGCGTTGAAAACCAATGAAAGGTTTGAATTTGCGGGGAATTCTATTAGGACTGCTAAGTATTCGGTTTTAAGCTTCTTGCCTAGGAACTTGTTTGAGCAGTTTCATAGAGTTGCGTATATTTATTTCCTTATTATAGCTATATTGAATCAGTTGCCGCAGCTTGCGGTTTTTGGTCGTGGTGCGTCTATTTTGCCTTTGTCGATTGTTTTGTTAGTTACGGCGGTTAAGGATGCGTATGAGGATTGGAGACGGCATAGGTCTGATCGGATTGAGAATAATAGGATGGCGGATGTTTTGATAAATGACAAGTTTCATCAGAAGAAATGGAAAGATATTAAAGTGGGTGAGATTGTTAGATTTTGTGCGGATGATACTATTCCTTGTGATATTGTGTTGCTTTCGACGAGTGACTCGACTGGAGTTGCGTATATCCAGACTATAAATTTGGATGGGGAGTCGAATTTGAAAACACGTTACGCGAAGCAAGAAACGCTTTCCAGGGTTCCTGAAAAGGATAGGATTAATGGGTTGATTAAGTGCGAGAAGCCTAATAGGAATATTTATGGTTTTATGGCTACTATGGAGATTGATGGGAAACATTTATCACTTGGTCCTTCGAATATTGTGCTTCGCGGTTGTGTTCTTAAGAACACTAATTGGGCAGTAGGGGTCGTGGTTTATGCAGGAAGTGAGACTAAAGCTATGCTCAATAGTTCAGGAGCCCCATCCAAAAGAAGTCGTTTGGAGACGCGTATGAATCGTGAGATTATTTTGCTGTCAGTTTTCCTTATTGCGTTGTGTACGGCTGTCTCTGTTTGTGCCGGTATTTGGTTGAAACGTAATGAAAATGATCTTGAAATCCTTCAGTTTTATAGAAAAAAGGACTACTCCAAGGCTGAAGTAGAGAACTACAACTACGCTGGTGTGGCGCTGGAGATATTTTTTACTTTTCTCATGTCGGTTATTGTGTTCCAGATTATGATACCTATTTCTTTGTATATATCAATGGAGCTTGTCCGTGTTGGTCAGGCCTACTTCATGATTAATGATGCTAATATGTATGATGAAACATCAAACTCTAGATTCCAGTGTCGGGCGTTAAACATAAATGAGGATTTAGGACAAATAAAGTATGTATTCTCCGACAAAACTGGTACACTGACGGAAAACAAGATGGAATTTAAATATGCTAGCATTTTCGGTGTGGACTACAGTGGGGAGAAAGCGGACCTTGATGGAGAGCAAAAGGGGTATTCCATTCAAGGTACTACAAAGTTCTCTCTATTTTCCGCAGTCTACGTATGTAATTGATTTTAGGGTTTAAGGTGGAATAATCTTAATTTTAATCTATTGGTTTCAGTGAACGAGCAGGTTTGGTGGCCAAAAATGAAGGTAAATGTCGACAAGGAGCTACTTGAATTATCACGAACTGGAAAAACTACGGAAGCTGGCAAACGGATCTATGATTTCTTCCTTGCATTGGCCGCTTGTAACACAATTGTGCCAATTGTTGTTGATACATCTGATCCTGCTAAGAAGTTGGTAGACTATCAAGGGGAATCTCCAGATGAACAGGCACTTGTTTATGCTGCAGCAGCTTATGGTTTTATGCTAATGGAACGGACCTCTGGCCACATAGTTATTGATATCCAGGGAGAAAGTAAAAAGTACGTTAGTAACTGTTTCAATTTGGCTTAGATTTTTTTCTTAATATGCTATTCTATTTGTTTTATCGTCCCTAGTCATGATTGTGTGCTCATTATTAATGTATCCAGTAGCTCCTTTATGTTAGAAACATTAGGTATCGTATTAGTTTGATTACTCTTTCAAAAACGGAGATCCAAATATTAGAAGGACGGATAACCGTTTGAAGTCCTATTTTATAGCTATCAAATTCGTATTCCGTAGTACTCCAAAACTGATGCCGAAAAGCTTGTTCATTTTGAATGCCAAGGTTCACCAGTTCACCTATAATATTGCAGTTCTAGCATACTTAATGTATATTTATTAAAAGCTCAAATTAGCCTAAAGCTTTTGTTCTTTGTGTCTTGTTGATAATATCCTAAGCTTGCTTGAGGTATTTCCTAGGCCAGATGGCTAGAAAGAAGAGTTTGCTTTACACTAGTTGTTGCCTTGAAACATGTGATCTTATAAAAATCAACATAAAGATAGATGCTATAAGTTGCACTATATATTTGAAGAATGGATAAAGCGGTATTGTTACTACTTGCTTTATTATTAACATGTAGATTGTGCAAACCTATATATCTGTAAGTTCCTTCTAGATGCTATAGCAGACCCTGTTTGTAGTTATACAAAAATGGATGGTTCATGCAATGGTTTAAACGATTATTTTGAAGTGTTGGAAAAGCTTGGTTGGGTAGCCGAGGCTGCACCAAACGGGGGCAATGTGGGCAGCTGCCCTCACAAACTTAACAAATTTCTTCAGTATTTTTGTAATATTTGCTATCTGCCCTACACCCATATCCAAAGAAAAACAGAAGTTACCTGATACTCAAATAAGTGAAACGGCAAAATAGAGGAGGTAGATGAGTGGCAAAAGACGATTCATGAGCTTTACGCATTCTGAATACACTCTGGCCTACTTCTGCCTGCTTAGTGCTTTCTATAAGTTCTTTCTTTATTTTTATCTGCCTGAGCCGCTAAAGATAATCATAATCCGAATCAAGCCATTTATATGTCACTGGTTCGAACCACGTCTAGTTTTTTGAGAGCTAAGGAGTTTTACCTCTCTTTTTTATACTTTTTTTTAACGGCCATTTATTACATACTTATACCACCTATCTCACACATAATATGTCACAAATGTCTCCAATGAGACTTGAAAACACTACCTCTTGATTGATAGGCCACTCACATACCACTAGACCAAAGGCCTTGGGTCCTCTCTTTTATATACTACTTTCTGCTTGTAAACTCTTGTGTATATACTTCTATCTATCTATTTTCTGTACTCGGACTCCGGTTTGATGATTTACCGACCATGGCAACACAGGTTTAATGTTCTTGGAATGCATGAGTTCGACAGTGATCGGAAGAGGATGTCAGTTATATTAGGAATCCCAGATGGCTCTGTAAAAGTTATTGTTAAGGGTGCCGACTCTTCCATGTTTAACATTATTAACAAATCCTTTAACTTGGATGTTGTAAGAGCCACTGAAGGCCATCTTCAATCATATTCTTCCATTGGTTTGAGGACCCTTGTTGTTGGAATGCGGGAATTGGGTGTTCCTGAATTTGAGCAATGGCAGTCTGCGTATGAGATGGCTAGCAATGCTATGATGGGTAGGGTAGCCTTGCTTCGTAAGCTTGCCATTAATTTAGAGACCAATCTCGAGTTAATTGGTGCTTCTGCAATTGAGGATAGATTGCAAAAAGGTGTTCCAGAAGCAATTGAGTCTTTAAGAAAGGCTGACATAAAAGTTTGGGTATTGACTGGTGATAAACAAGAAACCGCAATTTCAATTGGCTACTCTTCTAAGCTCCTAACAAGCAACATGAGCCAGATAGTAATTAACACCAACTCTAAAATGTCGTCTAGCAAGCGTTTGGAAGATGCCTTGAATACATTTGGAAATCCTATAGTGTCTGATCACGATGCTGGTGGTTCTGGAGGTAATTCAAGTTCTAGTGCCTTGATCATTGATGGAAACAGCCTTGTATATATCCTCGACTCTGAGCTCGAAGAGCAGGTAATTACTGAATACTTTTGAACCCAAAGATTCCTTTTTTAGTTCATGGTCGTGTGGGTTAGGTAAAAGTTAAAATGGGTATCTCTCCACTTCGGGTCAGGTTGCCCACAAACACTTTTTGTTCATTGATTTAATTTTTATATTTGCAACTAATTACAAAAATTCATTATTAAAATTTAACCTAACTTTTAAAAAATAAAAAGGCCTTACAAGTTACAAGTTTTATTGCTTCCAAAATATACTGTGAGCGACTTACGACCTTTTTATTCAGCAAGCATTTTTATTTGACCTGTTAAAACTATAATCCAGATCGGTGAATTCGAACATAATTTTGCCAAAATAGCGACATATAAGTTTTATCTTTACATGTGGAACTTTTAAAGTATTTTTCTTCATTTTTCAGCTATTCAAGCTCGCCAGTTTTTGTGCTGTGGTGCTATGTTGTCGAGTTGCTCCATTGCAAAAAGCTGGCATTGTGGCATTGATTAAGAATAGGACAGATGACATGACCCTTGCCATTGGGGATGGTAAGCACTGTTTATTGTTCTAGGGACATGAGATGTCTCTCAGAGACCAAAAGAGAAGCTAATAAGCTATTCATCGTACAATCAAATATAGATAGTAATTATGTTAATACAAACTTTACATTTTACGAAGATCTTACCATAATTTTGTATAACTTGGAGAAATCACTCAGATTTCGAGAATCTGTCTGACCTAAACAGTCAAACTGTATCTCTTTTTCTAGAACAGTGCGCACTCATATTAATTTGGTTCTTATGTTAATTGCTACTCGTGATTATTGGTAGGTGCCAATGACGTTTCAATGATTCAAATGGCTGATGTTGGAATTGGAATCAGTGGCCAAGAGGGTCGTCAAGCTGTGATGGCATCTGATTTTGCTATGGGGCAATTCAGGTTTCTGGTTCCTCTTTTGTTGGTCCATGGACATTGGAATTACCAGCGCATGGGTTACATGATACTCTATAATTTTTATAGGAACGCAGTGTTTGTCCTTATCTTATTCTGGTAAGTGTGTATCTCTAATTAGAAAGATAAATAGTTACCTTCCTAATAAAATAAGAATCTCTAATTTAGGTTAGTTGATTACTTGGTGCAAGTTTGAGAACCTTTTGCTAATTCTAGTTGGTGTATGGTAGAGAAAATAAACTTCTCTATGCTTCCTGTTGGTCATTCAGAATAACCCAAGGTCACTAGAGAATTCCATGGACATGTACATATTTCTATATAGATCCAATTTACGATAATAATAATCATAATATTAATGGGGTTGATCCCTTGGCAAAAGTGGGATAATGTTGAGAGAAAGATTCCAAGCCCTTTATCTTAAGGTTTCACAGTAGGCTTTACTTCCCTTCCTTTCCACCATTTAGAAAAGCAACAAAAAGCAAATAAAATATTGTTGGTGCTAGTGGATACTATGATGTCAGATTTCTTAAACCTTTTAATAAGTAATACTTTCTGAAAGCTTGCAGGCAAAGCAAATAAGATAAATCTACTCCATATGCTGGATGGATAACATGTCGATTTCCAACGTTCTGTGATATATCTCATGTTCTTTTTATGTGCAAGATAAGAATTTGAGTTTTCACATTTCCCTACTGAAAGAAAGATTTCATTTGAGGTGGAAAAATGGGGGTTGGGCGGATAGGTCAAAAATATTATTATAATAAAGTAAAAGCTACTTTTTTTTTCTTTTAGATAAAACAATTTTGGAGATTATACTATTTGATATACCCTTTAGGCGACTATTGATCCATTATGACTTGCTCATTTCGTAATTTGATTTTTCTCTTTAACCACGGTTATCATTAAATTGAAACGTGGATTGACCCTTGGTCATAAAATTAGGTTAAAATTACCACCCTTATTCTTCGTTTTCTGATGTTTACCTACATATATGTTCAGGTATGTGCTTTTTACAGGCTTCACATTGACCACAGCTATTACCGAATGGAGCAGTGTGTTATATTCTGTTCTATATACCTCGGTACCTACAATTATAATAGCTGTTCTCGATAAGAACCTAAGTAGAAGGTCTCTTTTGGCATATCCTCAACTATACGGGGCTGGCCATAGGCATGAAAGCTACAACTCTAAGCTGTTTTGGCTTACAATAGCGGATACATTGTGGCAGAGTATAGTTGTATTCTATGTTCCTCTTTTTGCTTACTGGAAAAGTGATATTGATGGTTCGAGCTTAGGAGATCTTTGGACCCTTGCAGTGGTGATTCTTGTTAATATACACTTATCCATGGATGTAATTAGGTGGAGTTGGATCAGTCATGCATCGGTTTGGGGGTCTATTTTTGCAACTTGCATCTGTGTTATCATCATCGACATGATTCCCTTCTTACCTGGTTACTGGTATGTATAACCTTCTGTCCGTTTGACTTTCCAGGTCAATTCGTTTTTCTTTTAGTATTATGTAAAATCTTTTTTATAAAATCTTGCCTGTCAAGTTGCATCAAAAGTTTTAGGCAGTCTTAACAATCTTGGAGTTGTAAAATACTAATTGGTTTGACCTCAATAGTCAAATCTGTCTTTCCCCTGGAAACAAAAGTATGCTTTCTCCGCAATTAATGCTTAAAACTACGATATCGCTTTTTCATCCATGACTTCATGTTTGCAATTACACTAGTCCTATCTTCTTTCCTTTTTTGTTTGGGAATATTTGTTGGTCTTATTATGTTTGTCTTCTTGCGGCATATACACGTGCATGCCCTAAACGTGATTTAACTTCTATATCCGCCCCTTTGATGTATATCCTTTTTATATTTATGCAAATGTTAGTAGATATCAGAAAAATATACTGCATTGAAGTAGAAATTAATGCAGTCAAATGTACTCTTCTCAGGGCAATCTTTGATCTTGGGAGCAAAGGATCATTCTGGATTTGCTTGCTTGGTATTCAGATAGCAGCCGTTGTTCCTAGATTTGTTATAAAAATGTTTATACAACATTGTAAACCTTCCGATATACAAATAGCAAGAGAAGCCGAGAAGTTTGGAAATTCATTGGAGTTAAGAGGTCAGGAAGTAGAAATGAACCCACCTCGGAGATGACCGTTCTAATGAGGCTCATTGCAGTATTTTCATTTTGTGATTTTGTTTTTCACATTCTTTAGGTTGGTAGAGAAAAAATGTTCTCTTGCTTGCCGGTGTTGTTAGTTGTGTAGTCCCTTTGTTCTAGTATGTAATCTTTGTAGGTTTGTAATCATTATAGATTACCATTAATTATATAACTCAGAAATCGGATTCCTTTGAAGTTAGTCGAAATACAAACACACCAACATTGTATGTACAGGCATTTTCTGAAGAATCCGGATATATTAAGCGCGGCAATATATGTCGCAATTTTATTTTTATTTTTTTCTATCTTTGATAAAAACTTGCTGAATACCTAGAAATAATAAGTTAGATATGCGTATAAAACTCCTAAATGTTTCAAACTTTCGACACCTTTCACTTACTATAAGATTCTTTCCTTTTAAATAAGGTTTTGATTCTCGAATAATCTTTCTAAGACCTAAGTAATGGTAGTGTAAGATGACAACGTATAGATTCCACTTTCATCTTGCATCTTAATTGAGACACTGGTATAGTTTATTTTTTTTATTTAATTATTTTATTTAATTTTATTTTTTGACTAAAGGAAAATGAGCTTATTATATTAGACTTACAACAGCTATGCCCAAGTACCCGATTACACGATAATGGACACTTCAACCAAATGGTACACAAACAAGGAAGCAAACAAGGAAGTGTGTGTAACCCGTTTTGTTTTATAAAATGATTTTTTTCACTCTCTCTACTTTCTTAATATTTGATTTTTTTTTTATTTATTTATTTATTTATTTTTTTCAAAATTCAAATTGAATATACTGCTTTTCACAAAAACTAATCTCATATTGATTTTTATTTATATGAGGTTTCTAATATAATATACAACTCGTGATAGGTTTTCCACCATGCAATTTAGCTTCATTTTTATTGTAGCTATGCTTTTACAGTTTGTTTTTACTTTTAATTTTTGGAGATCTTTCAACTTGTTTTATTATCCTTTACTTCATTTTAGCGACTACACAGCTTCAAAAAGGACTTTGAATTTAGTTTTATACTGTAGTAAAATTCGTGGTTTCGTACAATACATTTAAAGATCTACTCTCAGCTACATTCTATACTCATTATGAAAAGAAAGTTAAATTCATTATTCACAGTTTTATACCTTCACAAAATAATTGCCTACAAAACTAAAACACGTTGTTTATAAATTTTGCAATTATTGTAGCTTCAAATTAGCAAAATGACACTTTCACTCTTTGACAAAAAAACTAAGGGTTAATATACAAATATGTTACTAAATTTTTCAAAAAAGTTCGCCTAATTTAGATTACTAAATTTATAAAACACGATATTTGAGGTCACTGAACTTATAAAAATGTTTACATAGGTTACTGAACTTGTAAAAAACGGCATTTATATTACTTAATATATCCAAAAATATACGATTACCCTCCTATCAACACTAAAACATGCTTCTATAAGTTCAGTAACCTAATTGAACAAACTAAAAGTTCAGTAACTTAAGTGAACTTTTTTGAAAAGTTTAGTAATATATTTTGTATATTAACCTAAAAAACTAATGACTTATTTAACTTTTGTGATATATTTTAGATAATTTCTTAAACACTATATCGAGTACTATATTACCAAACAAGACGTCGCATAAATATTTTACGAAATTGAACTTTTTAATGTCATTCGTTACATTCATGTGACTAAAAAATAGGGTTTTTGCATATATATCCTTCCGAAAATGTGTAATTGCACATATATCCAAAGCATGCATAAAAATCATTATACTATTTGCATCAAAAACTTGTACAAAGGATATATATGCAATTATTCACTTTGGGAGGGATATATATGCAATTCTGCCTTAAAAAATTTGCACCCTACACGTGTGTCTTTCGCGACAGAATTTTTTAAAAACGCGACTTATATACGAAAATAAAACACTAAAAGACAACCAAAATAAAATTTTAACAAAGTAATCGCGACCTAGTAAATGCGACTCATCTTATTGTTTACACAAATCGCGACCTAAATAGCGACCTAATACTCATTCATAGCGACCTAAAATACTCATTCATTCGCGACCTAATAAAATTCGCGACCCAAAAGTTTTATTTGAGGAGTATATAAGTAGGGAACATGTAGATATGCAGTATTGCCATCACCTTTTTAATTCTACAATTCTTTGTTCCCTAAATCTTGACTAGGCAACGTACTTTTTTTTTTCACTTTCTACTTCACAATTCACATGATGATTTAGGTTTGTCAGTGTAAGTGTACTTTTGGTTCAATTTTGTAAAGTTAATAAATATGGTTTGTTTTTGCAAAAGGAGTGTATATATGGTTCATTTTAGTAATTGGGTTTATATTTTAACTTTGTCAGGTTAATAGTAATACCGACAAAGTTAATTAATATCTTTATTCATATTTTAAAAGAAATTTTTTAGACAATCACATATACAATTGGCATAGGAAGTACATGGTAATAAAAGTTGTTAATACAAATATCGACTAAAAACGTTATTTATATTTTACGATCTTTGCTAAGTTTTGTTAATGACAAAGTATAAACTTTAGTTTTTAGTAAAACATGATTATAGTTTAAAGTCTTGCATAACTAGACTTTATTTCATATAAACATTTGCTTTATTTACATTTCATATTAAACATAACATTGTTATATTTCTAAATATAGAAAATGTAACATGACATCATGGCATGCATCACGAGCATTTATGGAAAGGTTTCTAAATCTAGAAGTTGTCTTTCCATAAGATCTCTTACACATCTTAGAAGGATTCTCACTCAAACCATTGTGTGTTGACTTGAAGAATCTTGATTTGACATTGCTAGATATGGAAAGATTTCTTGTGGAACCCTGAGGTTACAAGGGCGGAACCCTTGTTTTGGTTGTGACATCTAATATATATATGAAAAATTGCACCAAAAAATATTATATTTGATATCATTTGTAATTACCATGGCTTCACACATCAGCTTATACTTGCCAGCTCCCTCATAAGTCAACCCATTTCTCTTTTAAGCCAGACAACACACGAACACAACATACCTCGACTTGTCACTTTCAACACAACACAAACATCTGAACTGATATTAAATTCCGACTTTCTTTCTCTTTTCATTAACACACGAAAGAATATTTTGTGATAGTGGGCATTTGTTTATTTTATTTACGAGGGCCTTAAAAAAAACAAAACAAACTTGGGCGAGAGTGCTGTAAAAAGAGTTTTTGCAAACCGATAATAACTAAATACATCAAACTAAACTGAAAACTTGAGTGACGGACCTAGCCAAAAAACCAAAATGGTTTCCTAAGTTAAGTGATTACGAATAATATCAAGTCGGGTCATCTAACATAAGGCCAAAATGTATTTTACTACCCTAAATTTGGCTAACAGGATCTCCTACTATCCCAATGTATAAAAGGTACATCATAGTACCCCATAGTTGATAATCTGATCCATATACTACCCTAACCTTAAATAACTAAGTGACATGATTTTCACATGGGTTTTATCGTTAGTTTTAACGGAAGTTTTTGGGGTCACGTGACTTTTTTTTTTCTTTTCTTTTTGGGCTCAGTGTTTTATCTGTTTTGTTTTGTCAATTTGTATTTGAGTTATGTTCAGTTTTGTGAAGAAGTTATTGAACTATATGTTCGGTTTTATGAAGAAGTAATTGAACTATTATGATAGGAATTGTTTCTTGAAGGTCTGCAACATCAGTTTTCCTTTAGCATGCAGTGTCTTCTGTATGCCAAAGCATTCAGTGATGGAATTGATTTTGTTTTTGACATGCTATACTCTTGTTTAAGCTTCTTGTTAAATATATTTTTATAGGATGATTGTGTAACAATTTTATATATTTATATGGCTAAGTTAAAATATGTCTATTATGGCCTACTGATATTAATGAACAAACTAGCAATTGCAATGCCATCACAGCCCATCAGTATGTAGGTTTTGCTATTATGTTGTGAATTTATGATTGTAATTGTATCATGAAATTGACTCCTAATATGATTAAAAAAAAGTGATAAAGTATCAATGTAAAGATACAAATATATGTGAGTTTTTTGGAGCTATTGTTTTGATATGGATTTTGAAGGGAAAAACATGTTACATAAAAGTGACGTGGAAAAGGTCACGTGAACTATTTTAACCCCAAAAACTTCCGTTAAAACTAACGATAAAAACCCATGTGAAAATCATATGACTTAGTTATTTAGGGGTTAGGGTACTATATGGACCAGATTATCAACTATGGGGTACTATGATATACCTTTTATGCTTTGGGGTAGTAGGAGATCCTGTTAGCCAAATTTAGGGTAGTAAAATACATTTTGGCTAACATAATATAAAACACCAAAACATTTGTAAAATTTAGTAAACTTGTAAAAATCAATTATTTTATCATAGTTAATACGGAGTAATTGCTAAAAAGTAACACAAGATATTGAAAAAGTTATTATAAATTAACATTAAAGAGTACGCAGCACAAGTATATATTTATAAGAGTTAGGGGTTGTTTGTTTTTTAAGAGGTTTTGATTTTGAATCTGAATGTCAAGTCTGATTGTTAATATCTGGCTAAAATGTCTAAATCTGATTCATATAAAGCTGTTTGTTTTTTAAAAATGTCTGGATAGTTTTAACCGTCACTTTTATAATTCTAAATATAATTCATTAGATAATGTAAAAAATAAAGTTTTATACACCTGAAATAACATTTACTAGATAATAATTCAATTGGTCATACAGAAACATAAATAATTCAATTCTACCCCCTCGGCACAACATGAAACATAAACCTTAAGTTAGATAATTCATTCCTAACATTCATAAAAGCTCATAAAAACAAAAAGAATACAATATAAACTCCAACCAGATTATTAACTTTTGTACAATACCTTATAATATAGGGATAAATAGTAAAACGGCCCGTTGCCCTACGGTCTAGGCATTTTTAGCCCGATTTTGAAAAATTCTTGTTTTAGCCCGGGTTGCCCTGGGCAACCAGTGTATAGCCAACCGGGATGATGACACGTGTCATTTTTTGGGGCAATTTTTGTGTTTTCTGGGCAACTTTTGTATTTTTTAGGCAATTGTAGGACACTTGTCATCATCCGGTTGGCTAGACGCTGGTTGCCCGGGGTAACCCGGGCTAAACTAAGAATTTCTGAAAATCGGGCTAAAAATGCCTAGACCGTAGGGCAACGGGCCATTTTGGTAATTATCCCTATAATATAAGTATAATATAAGTTTTTATCAACAGGAGAGATAGACCTCATTTGTATAGTTTTCTTCTTATCTCTTTGTGGTCATCATCCACATACTCACGAGTCACAATTAATTGCAGAAGAAATTCAAGAACGATAATGATTATGATTGTTAATTGAAGAAAACTGAATAAAAGTTTTAACATCAGTCTTTACTTTCGACAACAACGATGTTGTTTGCTGGCAATGGCAAGGGTGTTAGCCAGGATATCGAGATGGTTAGAAGAGGTTGGATATGCCAAGGGTTGAGAAGGAGCAGATTATAAAGTTGTATCAATTGTTTTTGTAAGATGAAGATATAATCAGAGGTAAAAAGAGATAAACCCAAGTCTAAGTGAATCAGAGGGTATTAACACATTTTTAACTCTAAATCTGAATAAAAAACAAACACCAAAAAATCTTAAAAGCTCTGACTCGGTCAGATATAAGAGGTATTTAGAGGATTTTTTAAAACAAACAAAGCCTTAATTTCATAAATCGTCCCGTGGTTTGACGGGTTTAACGGAATTAATCCCTCTTAAGAATTTTTAACGGATCCTCTCCTTGTGGTTTTGACCCGTAACGGGTTTGTTCCTTGACAACTAACTCCATCTGTTGACCGTCAAGTGGGATAGAAATGACATAAATACCCTTAAATGTGTTTCGTAAATGGTCCCTATGGTTTTTCGGATATCACGGATTTAGTCCATGCGTTAATTATTTTTATTTATTTATTTTTTTACAAGATTTTTTTTTTTAATTTTATAAAATTTTTTGGCGGAATTTCTATTATTCTGTGGAAAATATTCAAAAAATTTCAAACCGAGACAAAGGTTAAGCTCCGTCTCGGAACCTTGTGGGGTTTTTATATAAATGTCAACTTTTTTTGTCAAAAATAATAATAAAAAAATGTCAAAATTTATATATACATACATATTTTGCGGAAAAAAAAGTTTAAAAATTATGTCAAAGATTTTTTTGTCAGAAAATTTTAAAAAGAAATCTGGCTATATTTTTTTGACAGAAATTTAATAAATATTTTTTAAAAATCTTTTTTTGTCAAGAAATTAAAAAAAAAAAAGTCCATAAAAAAAGTATTCAAAAAGTAAAAAAAAAAAATTTGTCAAAATTTTTTTAAAACATTATGACAATTTTTTTAAAAAAAGAAATTAATTTGGAAAAAAAATTGTTAAAAAAAACTATCATCGTATTTTTAAAAATTTTTGACATTTTTTTGTACTTTTTAAATACTTTTTAATTGTTTTTTTTAATTCTTGACGAAAAGATTTTTAAAAAATATTTGTTAAATTTCTGTCAAAAATTTTAGCTAGATTTTTTATTTTATTTTATTTTTATATTTTTTAAATTTTTTTGTCAAAAAAAGCTTTGACATAACTTTTAAACTTTTTTTTTAAAAAAATTTCGCAGAATATATATGTATATATATTTTTCGACATATATTTTTTTTAAATTGTTTTGACAAAAAAGTTGGCATTCATATAAAAATTTTAATTCCGCAGAATAAAAAAAATTCCCTCAAAATTTTTTATAAAAAAAAAATCTTGAAAAAAAAACATGTCAAGAAATCTAACAAAAATCTAGTAAATAATTTTTTTTGTCAGAAAAGTTTTAAAAACTTTTTTAAAAAAATCTGCTAGAAAAGTTTAAAACTTCCGTCAATTTTTTTTTTCTTAATAATTGGGACAAAAGAAAATTTGAAAAAAAAAAGAAAAAAACCCACGGAGGTTAAATCTGTGATACGAGACGAACCACAGGGACCACACGCTTATTCATACGAGGGTATTAATGTCATTGCAACCATCATTGACGGTCAAACTAACAAAAATAATGGCCAAGAGACCAAACCCGGTACAGGTCAAAACAACAGGGAGAGGATCTGTTAAATTTTTTTGAGATGGACCAATTCCGTCAAACCCGTCAAACAACAAGGAAGATTTATGAAATTAACTCTATTTATAATTATTTTTTTAAAGAGAAGTCTATTTCCATTGTTATACACTCCCTCAGACCCTCAACCATGTGATATCATGCGACTCTACCCAACAAATATAATTATTTATTATTATTATTATTATTATTATTATTATTATTATTATTATTATTATTATTATTATTATTATTATTATTATTATTATTATTATTATTATTATTATTATTATTATTTTCACTTTAGCTCTCCAATCACATATCGTCTTCTTCCTCCAAAACTGTTATGAAATATTGGATCTCCAATTTCATTTTACTTTCTATTTTTAGTTTTTTCCCCAAGTCTATTATTTGTAGGGGGCAAAATGACGATAAACACGAGAATCTTCGATAAATATCGCTACGCTGGAAAATGTTGAAGGGGCACGTGCCCACCGTACCCCCTCCGTAGCTCCGCCTCTGACAACATACAATGCATGTTCATTCGAAATAGAGTATAAGAAAAAAAAATCTTACCGTATAGTGCACCAATATCAGGAGCGGTAAACTGCGAGCTCTAATTTGCCAGCTAACCACTACTTTTGAATTAGGTGATTTGAAAATTTTGGGGAAGTTGAAAGCAGGCGGTTCGATCGATCTAGGATGAAAATGTGTATTCGAGTTGCAAAATATAAGGTTGCAAAACTTGGTTGCAAAAAACGTCCCTCAAAACAAAGGTAGGTGTGAAAGTGGGGCGTCAGGTGAAAAGTGATTGTGAAAGTGGTTGAAAAAGTGAAATGACGAAAATACACTCATATGAAACGCATGTGAGGACTCACTATTTGTAACGCTCATTAGCCAAAAGTGACGAATTGCAACAAAGTAGAAACCGCATGAACATTTTTCGTAAATACAAGTTTTCAAGAACATTTTTCGCAATAATGACAAACAAGGGCGGAGCTATAAAGGGACCGGGAAAGGTCCCGACCCCCTACGCCTAAGCCCGTTTGTGTATTTCTTCGCGATTTTATGTGTTAAGTTTTTTATTTTATTTATTTATTTTTTCATCCCGGCCCTCCCATCTAATGTTTTTCATAAAACAAAACGTTGTTTTGGCCCTTCCAATAAATTTTTTTTAGCTCCGCTAGTGAAAACAAATCATACGATTTTTTTCTTTTTTTTTTTTTTTTTTTTTTTTTTTTTTTTGCAGTTTACCCTACGTTTTTTGTTTTAAAGAAATGGTATTACCCTTTGTTCTACAGAAAACCTCACCGGAAATAAAAAAAAAAACACACACACAGAGTGAACATTTTATGTTATGTTATTCATGAACATAACATAACATAAAATGCATAATTACTCGAGACTATTATTATTAGGGTTTGTGAATTACAACAGAAGAAGTATCATTTCTACGCTCAACCACACTTTCTCCCCAACAACAACAACAACAGTAAAGTGTTGTTTCTCTGGAGTTAGTCGTCGTATTTATAACAACGAGACCACACGTAGTAGTAGTAGTAGTATTGTTGATCAGTTCTCTGATGACGAATACGATTGCGATTTCGAAAACAATCCGGTACTGTTTTCCATTTCTACTATTTATTTATTACTCACTGTTATTAGATTTGTAGAGGTTTTCCTTCTAGTGCGAAGCCGTGAGTTCTAGGAGTTTCCCTTCGCGGGTCTCTCCTAGTGGTTCGGGTCCAGGGGCCTGCCTATTTGGATAGTTTAACTCGGGGGATCGGATTTCAAGTGTGGTGCCTTTCTAAAATAAAAAGAAAAAAAGATGTGTATCCAAGCTTATCAGCTTCTAAAATAATAAGCTACCTTATTCTATAAACTCAACCTAATTGAAATGAGCTTATTAATTAGTCATATATTGATCAAAATGAATATGCAAATAGTATATGTCATTCTACAATCAGGGACGGAACATATGACCGGGTGCACAAATTTTTAGGAAGTGGAACCATAAGATAGAAACACATTTCGATGGACCGGGTGCATTTAAGATGCATTTTGGAAAAATTGATGTTTTTTTTTTTAAATATTAACACTACATCGAAAAAACCAATAGGGGTCCCGGGCACCCGTGGGAACCCCTTGGTTCCGTCCCTGTCTACAATTATAATGCGCCAAACAACTTTATGAAACCCAATCGCAAGTGTCAATAAGCCAGGAGGTCCTTGTAATTACGTCTGCTTATAAATAACTAATTACAATCTGCGGACTAGTACACGCGGATTGACCCCGCAGACGAGCACTTTGGTAAATAGCGTTTGGATTTGCTTATTTTGTAAGAAATGAAATAATATTCCAAAAGAATTATACAGTAGTTTGTTAGAAATTTTAAAGGTTTAAGGTCTAATATGAAAGTGATGCATAACTTCAATTTCATCCCAATTAACTACGGTATAATAAGTAGCTACTACAGAAAGAAACTACTTATTTTACCTCAAAATAAGTAGATAATTATAAGCAGTTTGAATAAGCAAAATCCCAAACACCCTCTTAAAATAAGCACACAAGTTTCTTTTCTAAGCATCAAGCCATCAAAATTGCTTATCTGCTGTGTCAAAAATACATACAGTAACTAGTTATAACTGTTTGGATCCGGAGATAATGTGTAGGCAGCTTATTTTATTTGCCTCCACCAGAAGGTTGTGAGATCAAGTCCTTTTATGGACAAAGGCGTAGACTATTGGTCTAGAGCTATAACGTCTTTGTTACTCTAGTGCATATATTAAAGATGAAATTTCGTAACTTGTTGTAGGCATCATCATCAGTCGCGAATATTGACGAGTGGAAATGGAAACTTAGCATGCTGTTACAAAACCAAACAGACCAAGAGATTGTATCCAAAGATAAAAGGGACAAGAGAGACTTTGAACAAATAGCCAATCTCGCCAAAAGAATGGGCCTTTACTGGTAGCTGAAACTCTTCATCATTGTCTACGTATGTATTTGGTGTTTTCTATGTTTTCGTTCTAATAATCGGGTGGGTGCGCAATCAAATGTATGGGAAAGTGGTGGTTGCAAGCAAGGTGCCTCTTCCAAACTACAGGCCTGATCTTGATGATAAGCGTCCACAAAGGGAGGTTTAATCATTTCCACTTTTCTTTAATGGAAGTTCGTGATTAATCAAGGAAGTATGTAATATTGGTTATGTGTACATTGGGGTCATGGTATAGGTGGTTATCCCTTTGAGCTTGCAAAGGAGAGTAGAAGGTCTGCTTCAGGAGCATATTGACCGAATGCAATTGAAATCTGGAGATATTGCCTCCACCACAGGTGAAGATAGTCATGAGGAGGTTATCGTCAAAATTTTCTTAAAAATTTTCTTTTTAGACATGAACATGTAATAATCAGATTTAGGTAAAGATAATTCACTTTTATCGTCAAATAGTTGGGATAAGTTTTGTAGAGAACTCTCTTTAAGGCTATGTGAATTATTATAAAGGATAGCTGGAATTATAATTTAAAAGAATTGAAGGCACTCAATGTTACCTGCATTGAGTTTTCTCCTACCCTTACCGTTTACCGAAAGTTTCCGGTTATCGTAGTTTTGATAATTCCAACTAACATCTACAGTTAGTTTCAGAATGTAATCTTCATAGTGATGCTTGGTTCATTAATTATCCTAAAAATTCACTAACTTTTGCACGAGAGTAGCGGAATGATCAAAGTAGATATCAAAAATCAATTATATTTATAAAAATTAAATGCGCCGCATAAGCAGAAGCTAATGCGCCGTATTTTCGTTACGTTTCAAAATATAAGATTTTTGATTCAGTAGATGCGCCGTATCGATAAATCGATGCGTCGCTTTTGTTTAATTAATTCGAAAACTGTTTTTAATTTAAATATTAAATACGCCGTATCTGCAGAAAGAGATGCGTCGTATGACGTTAAGGTTTTGAAAAATTCTTATTAAAAACAGAATACGCCATATCTTGGGGAAAAGATACGTCGTACTCGAATTTATTAAACGCATTGTATTTATAAAATTAAAACGCAATACGCCGCATCTGTGAAACAGATGCGCCGTATCGTTTGTATCAGCACAATACAACAACAACAGTTAGTGCAAAAATTAAAGAAAAAGAAAATAAAAATAAAAAGAAAATTAGAGAAAATAAAAATAAACGAAAACAGTAAATATGCAAATTATACAATGAATGCAATCTAATTAATATACAACAAGTTAGTGGTTAGAATTTAAAAACCTAATAAAAAAGAAAATCTACTTAAATTACTAATCAAATTAATAGATAAATACAATTCACTCCCCGGCAACGGCGCCAAAAACTTGATGCACGTGATGTGTCGTTGCGGTTTAGCAGTGCTAATGCCTACTCAAGTTTTACATTTATATTTAGCCGACATATCAATAACACACACACTTAACGAGCAGTGTACCCGGTCAGTATGTATATAATGGTAAGTAGAGTGTCGATCACTAAGAGTGGTACGATTTATCTAATTAACCTAATCAGTATTTTAATATTCTAAGTTAGTTTTACATCCTAATCTAACGCAAGGGGGTTTCAGCCTGAGAGACAGTAAATTAAACTAATGAGCACGAATCAGCGTATAGCATACACGTACACAGATAGATAATAGAAACTATAAGAAGACTTGTCATGATAATTATGTAGCTTGTCACTTGTTTTATTGCTAGTTTTATATGAAGTGTATGTAACTAATTCTTTCTCGTTGGCTCTAATCATATCGGCGGGTCCACCCTTAATGATAACTTATGACTATCCTATTCATCCAAAGACGTCAGATTAAATAGGCGAGGAAGGGGTATGGCAGCCCAAACAATGCTCAGCTAGACACAGAGGTTATCAATGCACTAATATAAGTCACCAAAGACATCATGTAATACCTAAAATTTAAAACTTTGCAAAATGACCAAAATGCCCTTGTAAATTAAAAACTAAATAAAAGCTTAAATAAAATACAAATAAAATCCCAAACACTTGTAAAACTTTAACAAATGATAATTATTAATTTTTTTGGAACATTTAATATATCTATAACTTGAATAAAATGTGTGGCATGCCTAATTAATATTTATAAGCCCAAAATGTATTAAAAATTGTTCCTAAATTATGAAAATAAAGAGATAATTACAAGATAAATTACGAAGGCTATTTTTCTGATTTCCTCTCATTCTTAGCCCCATAAAATCGGCCAGGATCAGTCCCAATTCCCTATATACTTCCCAAAATCATTTTTACACCAAATCAAACCCTAAAAACACCCTAAAATCAAAAGTGACGGCTCCAAAAGTTTCTGAAGATCTTGGCTATTTTTCTTGGACTTTTTCTACCCTAAGGAAGGTGGGAAAAATACTGGTTAAGTTAGTGGATTTCTCGGGTTCCAGAAATTGGTTTATTTGTGTCGAAAAACCCTAGCCGAGAAGCATAAAATCACACAGCATTGTTCCTTTTGATCCAGCACTTTGGGGTATTTTTTTATCACTCTCTATACTCTATATGATCTGTATAAAATGTTAAATTCAATCCATGCATGTTAAATTGGCCATACGAAATTAATCCTAACTAAAACCCTAATTTCATGCAAAATAGATAAATCGGCTTAATTAATTTTGTGATTTGAGATATGATTTTTCTGGACTTCTATGATATATATGCTACCTGTAAAAATTGTGTTTGAATTGTTTGAGGCTTAAAATCATCTAGTGTGAAATTGTGTAAAATCGGCAAAAAGAGATAGTGTAGGAAAAAGGGTTCATTACCAAATATTAGGGTTTTCATAATTTTTCTGATTCATAATAAATGTAATTATTGTATAATAATTATTTTAGGGTTTGGGAAAAATTAGGGCTTATGAATTGGATTTTTGCTCAAAACCGATTTGAAATAAATAATGTTAAGGGGTTGTTTTGTAATTTATGAAAGTATGGGACCATTTTTTTAACTCTTCTAAATACAGTAGATTAATGGGAAAAATAACTATAAGGACCTAAGATGACGTAAGATGCATATTTTTGTAAGTATTGGATTTAAAATTGGTATTTGGCTTACATTATGTAAGTTCTCGAGTTTGAAATTAATTAAAACTAGACGGGCTGTTTTTGCTAAAATTGATGTTAATTGAGGGTGTTTTATAACATGTTTTAATATGAGATAAATTGTAAATATTGGAAATTG
>LBNU01023698.1:15309-28578 GCA_014162995.1 Artemisia annua
GATATAGGATTTCCAAGCGAGAAGCAAGACATGGGACTCGAGTGGAGATGAGACGATCCACGAGCACGAGAGTCATCATGAATTGGAGAAATCCTGCAAAAACACAAACAACCAAGCAAACACAAGATTGGAAGAGGTCGCCCTCCTCACGTTACTTATTAGATAAAAAACATGGATAGATAAGCATGGGGTGCCTCCCACGAAGCGCTTTGTTTTTGATCATCGAGTCACTTAGCTTGACTCTATCCCCGAATTTAGTTGTCTTTGGGGAAAGTTTGGAGATCCGGTATCACCAAAGGTAGATCCCCTCCAAAGTAGTGTTTCAAACGATGACCGTTTACCTTAAAATGTTCCCCATTTTGATTAAAAAGTTCAACGGTACCATAAGGAAAAACTTGGGCAACGGTAAACGGTCTAGACCAACGGGACTTTAGCTTTCCAGAAAATATTTTTAACCTTGAGTTAAAAAGCAAAACTTGATCACCGACACTAAAAACACGATTTTTGATTTTTGAATCATGAATCCGTTTTGTTTTCTCCTTATAAATCAAAGAATTTTAAGCTTGATCACGGAGTTCATTCAACTCATTCAACTGGATTTTTCGGTGATCACCCGCGGTTTTTAAATCATAATTCACATGTTTTAAGGCCCAGTAGGCGCGATGCTCTAGCTCGATCGGAAGATGAAATGCCTTTCCGTACACGAGCTTGTAAGGGGTACAACCAATTGGTGTTTTATAAGCCGTGCGGAAGGCCCAGAGTGCATCATCTAACTTGTCCGACCAAGAAGAACGATTCTCACCCACGGTTCTTTCCAAAATTCTTTTTAGACCACGATTCGACACCTCGACTTGACCACTTGTTTGAGGATGATAAGCGGTACTAAGTCGATGGGTAACACCATATTTTGACATAACTTTTGAAAATTGGTCATTACAAAAATGAGTTCCACGGTCACTAATAATAGCGCGAGGTGTACCGAATCTGGCAAACAAACTTTTCAAAAATTTTACAACCACCCGGGCGTCGTTAGTTGGGAGAGCTTTGGCTTCGACCCATTTAGAAAGATAATCGACCGCCACGATGATGTATTTGTTTTTGTTTGAAGATGGAAATGGTCCCATGAAATCGATTCCCCAAACGTCAAAGATTTCACAAACTTGGATGGAGTTTTGAGGCATCTCATCCCGCTGCGAAATTTTTCCTTGTCGTTGGCACGCATCACAAGACTTCACCAGGTCCTGTGCATCGTGGTAGATCGAAGGCCAGAAGAAACCGGAGTCAAAAACTTTTTTAGCAGTAAGATTGGCACCATGATGTCCCCCTGTGGGGCCATTGTGGCATGCCATCAAAATAGCTTCGGCCTCTTTCCCATGGACACATCTCCTAATGATTTGGTCCGCACAAATTTTGAACAAATAAGGGTCTTCCCAAAAACAATGTTTCACATCTTTGAAAAATTTCTTTTTGGCCTGGGTCGACATTCCTTTTCTTATAAAATTCCCCGCATGGTAGTTTGCAAAATCGGCAAACCATGGGGTACTAGAATCACCAAGTGACACGCTCCCAAGGGCCTCGAGAGGAAATGAGTCATCAATATCCTTTTTCTCGAGCACGCCTTGGTGAGGATTTTCAAGACGGGACAAATGGTCAGCAGCTAGGTTCTCCGATCCTTTTTTATCTCTAATTTCAACTTTAAACTCTTGTAAAAGGAGAACCCAGCGCATAAGTCTTGGTTTGGCATCAGGCTTGGTCATCAAGTATTTTAAGGCTGAATGGTCCGTATACACTATGCATTTCTTTAAAAGAAGATATGGTCGAAATTTTTCAAAAGCATAAATGACTGCCAACATCTCTTTTTCAGTTGTGGTGTAATGAAACTGAGCACTATTCATGGTTTTGCTTGCATAGTGTATAGGCCGAAAATATTTGTCCTTTCGTTGCCCCAGGACTGCCCCAATTGCATAATCACTAGCATCACACATTAATTCAAAGGGCAAATCCCAATCGGGGGCAACTAAAATAGGAGCCTCCGTCAACTTCTTTTTAAGGGTATTAAATGCTTCAATGCACTCATTGGTGAAGATGAACGGGGCTTCCTTTTCTAAAAGGTGAGTCAATGGTCGGGCTATTTTGGAAAAGTCTTGTATGAAACGTCTATAAAAGCCAGCATGACCGAGGAAACTTCGAATTCCCTTGACGGTCGTGGGATGAGGTAATTTTGCGATAACATCGACTTTGGCTCGGTCCACCTCAATCCCGGCTTTTGAGATTTTATGGCCGAGGACTATACCCTCTTTAACCATAAAGTGACACTTCTCCCAATTCAGAACTAGGTTAGTGTCTTCACACCTTTGGAGCATTTGTTCTAAATGGGAGAGACAAGACGAAAATGAATCACCATACACAGAAAAATCATCCATAAAAACCTCCATTGTCTTCCCGATCATGTTTTGAAAAATGGCGGTCATACATCTCTGGAACGTGCCTGGGGCATTGCATAAGCCAAAGGGCATACGTCTATAGGCAAAAGTTCCGTAGGGACAAGTAAAAGTGGTTTTCTCTTGATCGGGAGGATCGACGGGAATTTGAAAATAGCCAGAAAAACCATCAAGAAAACAATAAAACTCATTTCCTGCAAGTCGTTCAATCATTTGATCCATGAAAGGAAGCGGAAAATGGTCCTTTCGAGTTGCTTCGTTTAGCTTTCGATAATCGATGCACACTCTCAAACCGGTTACGAGACGTGTAGGAATAAGCTCATCATCATCATTCGTCACGACAGTCATTCCACCCTTCTTTGGCACACAATGAACCGGGCTAACCAATGAGCTATCAGAAATTGGGTAAATCATCCCAGCGTCGAGGAGTTTGATAACTTCATTCTTGATCACATCATGGATTTTTGGGTTAACCCGTTTTGTTGTTGGATGGACGGCTTGGCATCGTTTTCAAGTAAAATCTTGTGGGTGCAAAAATGAGGGTCTATGCCCTTGATGTCGCAGATACGCCAAGCGATGGCATCTTTGTGTTTCTTAAGCATATCAACGAGACGGTTCTTCTCCTCATCTTGAAGGTGTTTAGAAATGATGACGGGCAATTTGTCGGTTCCTTCCAAGAATGCATATTCAAGATGAGGAGGTAAATCCTTAAGCTCGAGTTCTTGAGGCTTTTCGTTAGATGGCTCGACCTTTTTGACTTCTTCAACATAAAGTTTCTTCGGAGGGAGAGGTGAAAAAGGATCTTCATTTAAAATTTTTTCAGGCATAAGAATGTCTCCCTCCGGATCATAGTAAGAATCATCACTATCCGATAATGAAGATGTATCGGTAGAAAGAAAAGCATCGACTTCTTCCAAAAAGAAATCACCTCCTTCGAACGGAGTGAAAGAAGGGGAAGAGTCGGCAATTATAGGTTGAGAAGAAGGATAAGAATCATCAATAGGGGGTGAAGATAAAGAATTATTTGTGGGGGTAGAAGGAGTAGAAGTGGGATTGCCACTTGAAAAACTGAGTATCTCTTGAGAATACTCATCAGAAACTTCATCAATGACATCGATTTTGTTTATGGTCATGGGTTCATCGGTGGAGGAATATCTTGCTGTTTGGTCTAAGTTAAACGTGACGGCTTCATGACCATCTCGCAAGGTAATCTCTTCATCGTACACATCTATCAAAGCACGGCCCGTCTTTAGGAAACCTCTTCCAAGAATGAGAGGAACCCTTGGATCGGGATCAAAATCGACGACAACAAAATCAGCCGAAAAGTGAAATTTTCCCACATTGACGATGACATCTTCGGCTATGCCTTTAGGACAAGAGGTAGAACGGTCGGCAAGCTCGAGTGTCATGCGTGTCGGAGTTAAAGGGGGTAACGACAACTTCTGCCAGACGGAAAATGGCATAAGGCTAATGCTAGCTCCTAAATCGGCTAAGGCGAAACATTGAACCATTCCGGGAAAATTGCATGGAATTAAGAACTTGCCGGGGTCTTCAAGCTTTTCAGGAAGCTTTTTAAGGAGCACTGCCGAGCAATTCGCATTCAAAGGTGTAGTTGACATTTCATACAATTTATCTTTATTATTCAACAAGTTTTTAAGCATTGATGAAAACTTTGGCATTAACACAACAGCATCAGCAAGACTCAAATCAAAGCGAATGTCTTGAAACATCTTAAAGAACTTTTCCTTCATTATGTCATTTTTATCTTGACGTTTTTGCTCATTAAGACGAAAAGGATATGGAAGATTAGTTTTAACTGGTTCTTCTTGTTCAAAAACAATTTTCTCTTTTCCTTTTGAAACATTTGCATTTTCATTTGTCGATTGAACCACCGGAGGTTGGATATTTTCGGTCCTTCCTTGGAGAATAGGAATTCTCGTATCCGTTGTCACCTCGGTTGCACGGTCCACTACCTTAGAAGGAGGAGTATAAGAGGCAGTTGGAACCGTTGGTTCTTTGTAAGAAACGCCACTGCGTGTTGTGATCGCCTTGACATCGCCCCTCGGGTTAGCGATCATGTTGCTAGGTAGAGAAGTGGTACCCGAACCCGAGGGTCGATCATTTAAACGCTTGTTCAATTCAGCCATTTGATTAAGCATTACATGATTCATTTCCTCTTGTTTTTTAAGTTGTGTCTGCTGACTTAGTATCAAAGCTTGTTGGTTTTGGTTGAAGGTTTGCTGGTTTTGGTTTTGACGAAGTAATTCTACCAACAACTCATCTGTGTTCGATTGGTTTTGAATAACACCTTGGTTTTGGTTAAAAGTTTGCCCACGGGCATTGTTATTGAAACCTTGACCTTGATTTTGAAAATTTTGATTCCCATGATTAAAGTTTCCATAATTAGCTCCTTGATTACCAAAATTTCCATGATTACTTTGAAAGTTTCGATTTTGGTTAAAACCTTGATTTGCACGATTCTGATTTTGATTGACTTGATTACCATGACTTTGCACATTTTGGTTTGGTGGCGGGTTATGAAAACCAGGTGGTGGTCCAAGGTAATTGGTTGAACGGTAGCTGAGAAGATTGCGGTCTCCTTGGGGTTGGTAAGCGTTACCACCCATGTTAGCAGCGTACACATGCTCGTTAGAGACGTTAACAGTTGTCGGACATTCGTAATATGAATGGGGACCACCACAAGTTTCGCAACTTGGGTTAACTGCATTGACGGTTTGAGAGGGTTGTTCCTTGTGTTGAATTAAAATTCCCATTTGTTTTGTAAGAGCAGCAATAGCTTCAGCATTTTGTTTGGTTATTGACACAAATTCATCGTTATCCTTGTTATTAGCACTTGACACTTGTGTTTTGCTTCGTGAAGTTCGCACTCTTGCTTTGTTTTCAATGATCGTGAATGCATCTTGAGTGTTTCGAGATAACAAATTACCACCAGCAGCAGAATTGAGTGAATCTTGATCAACGGGATTCAAACCATTATAGAACGTATCGATTTTATGCAATTCAGAAAACCCGTGATTCTGACACTTTTCAAGTAACTCTTTGAATCGATCCCAAGCCTCGCTGAATGATTCATCGAAAGCTTGTTGGAAACGAAAGATTTGAGTACGAAGATTTGAGGTTTTTGAAGGTGGACAGAAATGATTAAGGAACTTGCTAGCTAAATCATCCCAAGTATGAATCGAATTTGGGGGTTCTTTGTCTAGCCAAGTACGTGCAGCTCCTTTCAGAGAAAAGGGAAACAATTTCATTTTGACAACATTATAAGGAACTTGGTTAATCTTAATTGTTTCAGCAATGTCGGTTATGTTTCGAATGTGAACATGAGGATCTTCGTGATCAAAACCATGAAAGGATATGCCTGAAATAAGATTGAGTAATCCATGATTGATTTCAAAATGATTTGCTTGAATATCGGGAATCACGATGGCTCTCCTCACACCTTGGAAAGGTGATTGGAGTTGCTCCTCCATTGGACGTAAATCATGAAGAGGTTGGTTACCACCCACCGGCGGGTGTTCACCATTGTCTTGTGCACCGTTGTTGTTGTTGTTCATCTCGGTGATGGAATCTTGAGGATCACGTAACTCGGGTACGTTCCTTTGCTTTCTTCTACGATGACTCCGATTAGTAGGCACTTGAGATGAAGAAGAAGACTCGTTCAAGTTAGACTTGGAACAAGTGATCATACAAATTAAAAAAAAACAAAGTGTAAAAGAAAGTTGAAATCAAAATCTTTTTGGTTTTTATAAGTTTATAAAAGAAAAATGAAAAATATTTTTGGTTTTTATAGGTTTTATAATTTTTAGTTGTTTTTATGTTTTTGAAAGCGTTAACTTCTAAAAGAAGTTTCTTCAAATCACAAGTCTCGAACGACAAATGACTTAATCTTTTCAACCGCTCCCCGGCAGCGGCGCCAAAAATTGATCGAGGCAGAATAAGCGGTGAAGCTTTTACCACGAGGATCGTTGTCCCAACGAGGGTTGAAATTGATCTTGTCACTCGAGTCGTGAGTTATGTGAGATGAATTGGTTTAAAAGATGTGATTTGGTTTTAGTTATACTACGAAACTTGTTTAAAACTTAAAAGAAATAAAGTACGAGAATAAAAGAAATAAGTTGAACGATAAAAGAAAACATGAGTCTAAGTAATGCGTAAAAGAAATGAGATTAAAGTTTAAACTATAAAAGAAAGAAAAAAAGAAAATGTTTTTGTAGTTTTATATTTTAATTAACGAAAAGACAATTAAAACTAAAGAACGTTTAAAGATTTAATGTAAATTAAACTTAAGCTAAAAAGAAAAGAGATTAACTAAGTTATAATAAAACTAAGGTTTAAAGAAAATTCGACAGAGTAACGTTAAGAAATAAGCTAAAAGAACTTCACTCGATAACTCGATGAAGTAAACAAAAGTCTAGCTCGACTTGTACAAGAAATAAGAAATGAAGATGAAAAATAAAACTTGACTTATGTGAAAACTAGAAAATGATACTTGCAAAGTAAATGAAACACGCTAGTAACACATGGACCATACTCGCAAAAAGTTGTGAACATTCATACTCGCAAGGACTGAAAAAGAACCCATACTCGCAATACTTAAAACTCATACTCGCAAGACCTAAAATACCATACTCGCAAAAGAAAACGAATGTGATACTCGCAAAAGAGGAAGGATAGCCAAGTGATACTCGCTATCTAGACTTGCTTACTCGCAATACTCACAAACCATACTCGCAAGACATGAAAAGTACCATACTCGCAATATTAACAAACCCATACTCGCAGAAAGTGGAATCCAAACTCGCAAGACCTTTGAAGACTACCATACTCGCTAATCCCTAATTAGCATACTCGCAAGAAACATTAAACCATACTCGCAAAAGAAAAACACTAAAACCTTACTCACAAATACCCATTTTTAGAAAACCAACTCGAAATTTTCTAGGGCTTGTAACTATTTAAAACTTATTTTAACGTGTAGAAAGGATTAAAACCCAATGAAAACTTATGAAAGCTAATTAATAAGCAAACTAAAAATCCCAAATAAGCTTAAATAAGCTCAACGAACCAAAATAAGCCCATACAAATTTCTAGGGCTTGTAACTCAAAAGTAATATTTTTTATGTAGAAACAAGATTAAAACTCAATGAAAACTTTTGTAGAACGAATTAATAAGCAAGATTAACGACACCAAATAAGCTAGAAAATAAGCCACGAGCTCAAATAAGCCTAAACCATTATCATAAGGCACGAAAACATATTCTCATGCAAAGGTGGTAAAGGACTTATAGAAGCTTTTGTAAGAATGATAAGAAACAAAATAAGCTTGAAAGATTAGAAGAAGTAATAAGATTAAAAGACCAAAATAAGCTATGAAAGATTTAAGACACCAAAATAAGCTTGCATTAATAAAAATTACACTAAGACTTGAAATAAACTAAAATCTAACCAAAACTAAAAACTAACCAAGCTAAAATGAAGAGTAGGGGAGGTATTTAAGGGAGCCATGGAGGCTTGCCTTGTTTACAATTTGAACACTTAGCCCCTTAGTCTTCTAAATTTAGTGAATACTAAGCATAAACTAGAGATACAACGCTTTTAAACTATCTAAAAATGCGACTTGAGTCCTTGTAACTTTGAGGTGATGTGTTGACGAGCTTTCCAAAGATCTTCAAAAGCATAAAAGTGATCACTTGCTCGGATTTAGAAAGTGAAACTTCATAATCATATTTGAGCTTTGATTAAGCGTCTCTTTTACTTTCTTGAGCTTTTGAGAAATAATGTGTCTTCACGGGCTTTTCACAAGTTGATTTCATCTTTTACTTCACTTTCAAACTCTTTTCCATATCTCGTGCTCGTTTTAGGCTTTTAGGTTGCTTTTCATGTTGTTTTTGCAATATCCTTACCTGCACAGTCATAAATACAAAAACACGATATCTTTGGCTTTGAACGTTGGTTTTTGGTCTATAATAGTCTAATAATGGTGAATAAAAGGTATGTGAATAAGCACATACCAATATTCATGTGACATTCTTTTCCATGCACAAGATCTCATTTATCACCATCTTTTGTGATGCAGATAAATGGCACCCAAACAAAAGTCAACCAGATCCACTCGTGGACGAACTGCTGACCCACCTGTTTCAGCGAGAGTTGTGCGTGACAGAACTGCCGAGAATGCTACTCCGGCAAGGACTACACGAGGGAGAAATGTTGAGGATACGGTCCCACCCAGGACTGCAGCAACACCACCAGTGATGAATCATGCCACACTGGATCAACTAGTCAGTGTTCGTGTAGCCGCCGTACTCGCTGCTGCGAACAGTTCGTCTAGCAATACTGGGAATTCGAGACCACCTACTAACAACCGTGGCTGTTCCTACAATGAATTCAAGAAGGTTATGGATGGAGGGTTCAGAGGAACAGAGGGAGCCATTGGTTTGCTCAGATGGATTGAGAAGTTAGAGACTGTGTTTCACATCAGTGGCTGTGGTGATGAGGATCGGGTTAAGTATGCATCTTTCACTTTCATGGATGCTGCTTTGACCTGGTGGAACAACTACAAGAAATCAGCTGGTATCGAGGTTGCTTATGCCATGTCGTGGGATGACTTCAAGGAGATCCTACTCAGGAAGTATTGCCCAAGTAATGAGGTTATGAAGTTGGAAGTAGAGTTTTGGAACTTGAAGGTACAGAATAACAACATGGCTGCTTACAACCATAAGTTCCAAGAGCTAGTGTTGTTGTGCCCATAGATGGTTCAGACTGAGACCATATTGCTTGAGAGGTATGTGGGAGGATTGCCTAAGTCGATAAAAGGAAGTGTGACTACTTTAAAGGCTAAGGATCTTCATGAGACCATGGAAACGGCCAACAAGCTGATGGACCAGCTATTGAAAGATGCTCGAGAAAAGAGTACTGACCACAAGAGAAAGTGGGATGATCATTCTAAGGGAAACAACAGTAACTCTCAAAACAAGAAACAGGCAGTGGCAAAGGCATATGCAGCTGGTACGACTGAGAAGAAAGGGTACGTAGGAAACGCACCTCTTTGTGACCGCTGCAAGCTACACCACAGAGGGGAGTGTACAGTTAAGTGCCGCAATTGCCAGAAAGTGGGGCATTTGGCCAGGAATTGTCGGTCTAGATCCATAGCTAGTGCTCAAGCAACACCACCCAACAACCATAGAGCAGAAGTCACCTGCTTTGGTTGTGGTGAGAAGGTCACTACCGTAATGAGTGCAAGAAGCCTAAGAATCAAGGGAACAGTGGTGGTAACCAGGTGACAGCTGGTAACACTGGGAACCAGGGCAATGGAGGAGGAGCTGCTGCAAGGGTTTATGCTGTTGGCAGAAGGGAAGCTTAGAACGACCCAAATGTGGTGACGGGTACGTTTCTTTTAAATAATCGCTATGCATCGATTTTGTTTGATACGGGAGCAGATAGAAGTTTTGTGTCAACTGCATTTAGCTCTTTGCTTGGTATTGCCCCGACCACCTTAGATAACGTCTTTGACGTAGAATTAGCTAATGGGAATCTAGAGAGAGTAGATACCATTATAAGAGGCTGCACTCTAAACTTACTAAACCACCCTTTCAATATCGATCTGGGAGTTAGGTAGTTTTGACGTCATCATAGGGATGGATTGGTTATCGAAGTACCATGTCGTCATCATCTGTGATGAAAAGATTGTCAGAGTACCTTACGGAAATGAGATTCTCATTATTTAGGGAGATCGGAGTGATCGCGCACGTTCGTCAAGGTTGAACATCATCTCGTGTACGAAGGTGTAGAAGTACATCGAGAAAGGATGCTACCTCTTTCTAACTCATGTTTCTGAGAAGAAGGAGAAGAGTCCCACAGAGAAGCGATTAGAAGATGTGCCAATTGTGAGGGATTTCCCAGAAGTCTTTCCAGAAGATCTACCAGGACTACCACCAGCTAGAGAAATTAAACCAGCTAGAGAAATTAAGTTCCGAATTGATTTGGTGCCAGGAGCCGCGCCGGTAGCGCGAGCACCCTACAGATTAGCACCTACAGAACTGCAAGAGTTGTCAGAGCAGTTAGCTGAACTGTCAGGAAAAGGCTTTATCAGGCCGAGTTCTTCGCCTTGGGGAGCTCCGGTTCTGTTCATTAAGAAGAAGGATGGATCCTTCAGGATGTGTATCGATTATCGGGAGCTGAATAAGCTAACAATTAAGAACCGATACCCACTTCCAAGAATCAACGATTTGTTCGATCAACTTCAAGGTTTATCCGTTTACTCCAAGATAGATCTGAGATCAGGTTATCATCAACTTCGAGTCAGGGAAGAGGATATCCCGAAGACGGCGTTCAGAACTCGATATGGCCATTACGAATTCCAAGTTATGCCATTCGGCTAAACTAACGCACCCGCAGTATTCATGGACCTCATGAATTGAGTGTGTAAGTCGTATTTGGATAAATTCGTTATCGTGTTCATTGATGATGTCTTGATATACTCTAAGGATGAGAAAGAGCACGAGGAACACCTCAAGCTAATCTTAGAGTTATTAAAGAAGGAGGAGTTATATGCCAAATTCTCGAAGTGTGAGTTTTGGATATCTACTGTGCAGTTTCTAGGTCACGTGATTGATAGTCAGGGAATTCACGTTGATCCTTCCAAGATTGAGTCAATCAAGGATTGGGCGACACCTACGACACCCATAGAGGTACGCCAGTTATTAGGACTTGCCGGCTATTACCGAAGGTTTCTCCAAGATAGCTAAGCCTTTGACTGCATTAACTCAGAAGATGTGAAGTACGACTGGGGAGATGATGAAGAAGAAGCTTTTCAACTCCTTAAAGAGAAGTTGTGCAGTGCACCTATTTTGGCCTTACCTGAAGGTAGTGAATACTTTGTCATTTATTGCGACGCTTCACACAAAGGTTTGGGAGCCATGTTAATGTTGAGGGAAAAGGTGATTGCGTATGCTTCTCGACAACTGAAAACTCATGAGAAGAATTACACAACTCATGATTTGGAGTTAGGCGCAGTTGTGTTTGCACTACGCCTTTGGAGTCACTACCTCTATGGTACTAAGTGTGTGGTGTATACGGATCACAAAAGTCTACATCATATCTTGAACCAGAAAGAGCTGAATATGAGACAGCGACGATGGTTGGAATTGCTTAGCGACTACGATTGTGAGATCCGTTACCATTCGGGCAAGGCGAATGTAGTTGCCGACGCTCTTAGCCGAAAGGAGAGGGTCAAACCACTCAGAGTCAGATCATTAGGGATGACGATTGTTTCCCCTCTTCCAGTGAAAATTCTTGAGGCTCAGATTGAGGCGGTCAAAGAAGAGAACCGACCAGATGAGAAAATTTACGGTATGCCGGTGAGTGGGAATGGCTTGGTAAAGAGATCAGATGGAGTTTTGTGTTATGGGGACAGAAGTTGGATCCTGCTGTGTGGAGGAATTCGTGATTTGATTATGCACGAATCACACAAGTCCAAGTACTCCATTCATCCAGGAGCTTACAAGATGTACTTAGACTTAAAGAAGATATATTGGTGGCCAAACATGAAGGCGGATATAGCTAAGTACGTCAGCATGTGTTTAACGTGTTCGAAAGTTAAGGCTGAACACCAGAGACCGTCAGGGTTGCTTGTACAACTAGAGATCCCATAATGGAAATGGGAGCGGATAACCATGCATTTCATCACCAAACTGCCAAGGACGTCGAGCGGTTATGACACGATATGGGTAATCGTAGACCGTCGCACTAAGACTGCACATTTCCTTCCTATGAGAGAGAACGATAGTATGGACAAGCTTGCCAGACTATACGCGAAGGAAATTGTGGCAAGGCATGGAGTGCCTGTTTCTATTATCTCTGATAGAGATAGACGTTTTACATCCAGTTTTTGGAGGTCGCTTCAGGATGCATTGGGTACAGATCTTGATATGAGCACAGTTTATCATCCTCAGACTGATGGTCAGAGTGAAAGGACTATTCAGACGTTGGAGGACATGCACAGGGCGTGTGTTATTGATTTTGGGTACGGCTGGGATAAGCATTTGCCTTTGGTCGAGTTTTCCTACAATAACAGCTATCACACCAGTATCCNTGTTTCTATTATCTCTGATAGAGATAGACGTTTTACATCCAGTTTTTGGAGGTCGCTTCAGGATGCATTGGGTACAGATCTTGATATGAGCACAATTTATCATCCTCAGACTGATGGTCAGAGTGAAAGGACTATTCAGACGTTGGAGGACATGCACAGGGCGTGTGTTATTGATTTTGGGTACGGCTGGGATAAGCATTTGCCTTTGGTCGAGTTTTCCTACAATAACAGCTATCACACCAGTATCCAGGCTGCACCGTATGAAGCACTATATGTTCGTAAGTGCAGATCGCCGATATGTTGGGCTGAAGTTGGAGAAAGCCAACTTACTGGACCAGATCTAGTTCACGAAACTACTGAGAAAATCGTATTGATCAAGAATCGAATGCAAGCTGCTCGTGACCGCCAAAAGAGCTACGCTGACAAGAGCCAAAAACCCATTGAGTTTCAAGTGGGTGACAAAGTGATGTTGAAGGTCTCGCCACGAAAAGGCGTGATCAGATTTGGTAAACGTGGGAAGCTAAACCCTCGTTATATTGGACCTATCGAGATTCTCGCTAGAGTCGGGCCGGTAGCCTATCGACTCGCATTACTTTCTGAACTCAGCGCTGTGCATGACGTTTTTCATGTTAGCAACTTGAAAAAGTGTTTATCTGATGATAATTCTGCTATTCCTTTGGAAGAGATCCAAGTCGACGAAAGGTTGAATTTCGT
>LBNU01023698.1:39596-50618 GCA_014162995.1 Artemisia annua
CTTGCTGATTATTGCTATGGTCCATATGTGCTATTTAATTTAAACCTATAGACTCACCAGCGTTAGCTGACTTTTAGCATGTTTTTCAGGTGCTTAAAGTATGATTATGTTGATGGCAGTGCATGGCAAGGTCATAAGAATCTTAAGTGTTTTTAAACAAGCGTTACTCTGAAAACAATGGGACAGTCGTGTAACTGGGCCTTATTTTATAAAACTCGAACTTATGTATTACACTTGACTTTAAATTATGTAATATAATTTAACGGATTTCTACTCCGTTCTCTTTATCTTGTGTTGTGATTCCTAATTCGTAGCACCCCAAATGCTTGTATGCTTCCGCGAATCTATATTTTTGGGGGTGTTACACTGTCCTGCCCACTGTAGCTTACAGTCACTACTGAAAAAGTTTATTTTTGTCAGTAAATACAAATTAATCTATTTCGGATAGTTACTGACAAGTTTCGTAATTTACTGAGAGCTTTCTCACATTTTCTGAAAAACAACGTCGCACGCGAACTGACACCACAGTATTTATGGTAAAAGTCAAGTAAATATATTTTTGAGTCAGTAGAGTCATTTTATTACATTTCAGACGAAATCGTGGCTAAAAACTTTATTTTACGTATACGTGTCTAAAAACGTCAAACCGGGACGTTACGGTTACATTTAAGCTTAAACTGACACACGATATACCAACGAGGAGTAAAAATATTCTTTCCCCCTTCCTTGGATACCATAACCGGCCACAACTGTTAGAATTTTATAACCATGACTATCATATTATTATTAATATCATGTAGCACATATTGCGGAAGCTATGGATCTAGTATAACACATAATAGTTAACCAAAACATAAAGAAAACGTACCGTATGCAATTCTTGATTCTTGAACTATGAAGAACCCCAATTAGGGTTTATATTAGATCAATGAATAACCCCTTACCTTTTTGTTATTCGATCTCTTGATAACAACAATAGTGTGTTGTTACCTTGTTCTTGTACACACAAACTAATAATGAATAAAAGAGATTGCAAGATTTTTAAAACACTTTTGTTTGTAAACCAAAAATCGAAACCCTAATGGTTTGTAGGTGTTCGATCGGCCACAAGGAAAAGAAAGAAAAGGAAAGCTTTAGGATTATGTGTGTGTGCACAAAAGGTGAGAAACAAATAACCCTAGGCTTTGTATATATACTAGATGAATCTTGGAAGACAAGTTGGATGTGGGTTGGGTTTCCCCACCCCTTGCACGACCGGCCTAGGAGTCCCAAGAGAGATTCTAGATCCTTCTTGGCTCATATTTTCATCCTAGTCCTTTTCGTTTCCTTTTAACGATAGTTAGTCCTTAACCTTAATAACTAACGACCGTTAAGTCCATTAAGTGTTTAAATAATAATTATATACATTACATTTAATGTAATTATCATTATACTTTTATTCTCGTTTGTATTGTGTGCAATCCCGAGGTCTCGGGTTCGATACTAGACATTTAACGTGTTAATATTTAACCATATTTCAACAGCTCCCACTTGGTTATCTATTAACAGTAAAATGGCATTGGTTAGCGTCTTGCAACACTCCAATGCCCCTAGTTCGACTCGAGCTAGATTTCCTGGAAAACCTTTAACGATTCATCGTTATTATTATCCTTTTGTTTCTAATACTATATTAATAAAGAAATAAATCTTTATTAAATTTCAGTTTCTCGTATGTTAATGATTGAACAAAATTACCAAAACATCTGAACGTATTCCAGATAGTCTTTGGGCATGGCCACGCAAACATTTTGTCAATCCTACGAGTGGCCCAGCAGTATTAAACTTCAAAACAAATTTGAAGGAACAAATTCTTTCTTGACTACAAGACTAACCCATGAACTTTGCAACACTTCTGAAAACAACCCTTATAACTACCAGTTACGGTTAGCGGTAGATTGCTCCACAAAAATGCACTACATCCATGACTCTTATCTGGTATCTCAAGTCTGATGATAACTATTTATGATTTACTTAAATATAAGTAAAGTCATGTAGTTGGGATAAGTCCTATATTCAATTCATTGAATATCATGTGAAATTGTATGACTACGCATCAATATACTTTCAAGTATATTCTAACCAATATTCAGATTTGTCTTAGTTTAATAATATTCCCATTATTTAACCGACAACGGACAATTTAGAATAATAAAATTATTCAAGGATTCAAACATGCAAAAACAGGATATATTATTAAGACAATGTAAATAAACATAATCAATACTTTATTTCATTAAAATTAATAATCGTACATTACATCCTTTATCCAAATACTAATCACAAATGGGCATGAAACTTTCAGCCTTACGAAGACCTATTCCTTTAGCTAGCTTATAAAGCTTAGTGCTAGGTAGAGCTTTCGTCAATTGGTCTGCTAAGTTATCATCTGTGTGAACTTTGAGTAAATCGATCTCTCCAATATCCACTTGCTCATGCACGTAGTATATTTGATCGGGAAATGTCTGGTGCTCCTCATGAGTCCAGGTTCATGAGCAAATGCGATTGCAGCTGAATTGTCGCAATACATTTTTATAGGTCGTTGGATCGATGGCATAACTCCAAGCCCCGAAACGAACTTCCTAATCCAGACGGCTTCCATTGCAGCTTCTGAAGCAGCTATGTACTCACTTTCTGTTGCAGACATCGCTAATGTACTCTGCTTCTTGCTCCTCCAATCCACAGCTCCTCCATTAATGACAAAGACATAACCCGTCTGAGACTTCGTATCATCCTTATCACCTTTCCATGAAGCATCGCAGTAACCTGTAACATCAAGTTCTGCATTTGGATCGATTTCCCCCATAAACTAAGAACATATCTTTAGTAGCCCTAAGGTACTTAAGAATATTCTTAACAGCAGTCCAGTGAGCTTCACCTGGATTTTGCTGATATCGACTAGTTAAGTTCTGAGCAAACGCCACATCTGGCCTTGTGCTTTTCACCGCATACATAATAGATCCCACAGCCGAAGCATAAGGAACTTTCTTCATGCGTTGCACCTCTGCAGGTGTTGAAGCACCAAGTTTGCTACTCAAGCCATGATGTTCTTGCATTGGAAAATATCCCTTCTTGGAATTTTGCATATTGAATCTCTTCAATATTTTATCAATGTAAGCAATTTGGCTTAATCCAATTAATCGATGAGATCTATCTCTATATATCTTAATTCCCAGAAAGAATGCAGCTTCCCCTAAATCTTTCATAAAAAAACACTTTCCAAGATATGCCTTGACTTCACGCAAACTTGGAATGTCCTTTCCCATGATCAATATGTCATCAACATATAAAATAAGGAAAATTACATCACTCCCACTAGCTTTGTGGTATACACANCTTGCATTGGCAAATATCCCTTCTTGGAATTTTGCATATTGAATCTCTTCAATATTTTATCAATGTAAGCACTTTGGCTTAATCCAATTAATCGATGAGATCTATCTCTATATATCTTAATTCCCAGAAAGAATGCAGCTTCCCCTAAATCTTTCATAAAAAAACACTTTCCAAGATATGCCTTGACTTCACGCAAACTTGGAATGTCCTTTCCCATGATCAATATGTCATCAACATATAAAATAAGGAAAATTACATCACTCCCACTAGCTTTGTGGTATACACATGGCTCATCAAGATTTTGAGTGAATCCAAACTTCTTGATTTCACTATCAAATCTCTTATTCCATTGCCGTGATGCTTGGTTCAATCCATAAATGGATCTTTGAAGCTTGCATACACGCTTTGGAAAATCTGGATTCACAAACCCCTCAGGTTGCGCCATATAGATTTCCTCATCTAGGCGACCATTTAAGAAGGCGGTTTTGACATCCATTTGCCAAATCTCATAGTCATAGTATCCAGCTATAGCTATAAGAATCCTAATAGCCCTAATATCAGCTACAGGAGAAAAGGTCTCCTCATAGTCAATACCAAACGTTTGTGTAAACCTTTGAGCTACCAAACGGGCTTTATAGGTGTATACAATGCCATCCATATCAGTATTTTTCTTGTAGAACCATTTACTCCCAACTACCTTGGCACCGGGAGGAAGGTCTACTTCTATCCAGACTTCATTATCATGCATGGATTCCATTTCCCCATCCATAGCAACCTGCCATTTTTCCTTTTCAGGACCATTCATGGCAGCCCTATAACTAGTAGGTTCATCAAGATCACCTAGTATAGTTTGATCGCACTCTACGTTAAGACATAGGCGATTGGGTGCTCTCACAGTCCTTACGGATCTGCGAATGGGAACCACTTCAACTTCAGGTGGAGGACCCAGACTATCTGGTTCTTCAGGAAGTTGACTAGTATTTTCAGAAGGTAATGCATCAACCTGATCATCTTCCAGATCATATACCCTCCCACTTAATTCTTGAGATATGAGTTCCTTTTCCAAGAAATCTCCATACCTAGCAACGAATACTTTGTTCTCCAGGGGGGTAATAAAAGTAGTAACCCATCGTTTCCTTTGGGTATCCTACGAAGATGCACTTTACAGATCTTTGTTGGAGTTTATCTGCTGAGTCACGTTTAACATACGCCTCGCAGCCCCAGACCTTTAGATAAGACAAGTTAGGAGCTTTTCCAGTCCATAACTCACATGGCGTCTTATCAACCTTCTTTGTGGGAACCATATTAAGAATGCGAACAGCAGACTCCAAGGCATAATCCAAAAATGAGAAGGGAAGAGTTGTTAGATTAAACATAGATCGTATCATATCTTGCAATGTACGATTTCTTCTCTCAGATACACCATTTTGTTGTGGAGTATATGGAGAAGTGAGATGCTGGACAATTCCATTCTCAACTAAGAAATCTATGAACTCTTGACTCAGGTATTCACCACATCTATCAGATCGAAGAGCTTTAATCTTCTTTCCAAGTTGCAACTCTACTTCTGCTTTAAACACTTTGAATGTTTCAAAGACCTCATGTTTATGTTTAAGTAAATAAACATAACTATAATGGCTATAATCATCCGTAAATGTTAAGAAGTAGCTAGCACCTCTCCTTGACACATGTCTAAGTGGTCCACGCACATCTGTGTGAATTAGACCAAGTAGATCAGAAGCCCTTTCAATACGACTTTTAAAGGGTTTCTTTGTCATCTTCCCAGCAATACAAGATTCACATTTATCAAATGATTCATCATTGATCTTTTCTAAAAGCCCATCGTGTTGCAGCTTTTCCATGCGAGCCTTAACAATGTGAGCAAGTCGACAATGCCAAAGGTAAGATGAATCCAGACCTTTCTTGATTCTCTTATGGTTGATGCTATACATTAAATTATTTTTAACAAAAGCATTATCATTATCATTCATGTCCAAATCAAAAATACAATTCACAGCAACAGCATTAAAATAAAATACACCATTTAAAGAAACTGAAATTCCATTGCTAGAAATAGTATGATGATAACCAAGGTTCAACAAACATGAAAATGAAATTACACCTCTAACAATTGACGGTGCATAATGACAATTATTTAAAGATAGTACTAGGCCCGAAGGCAACACTAAATTAAATACTCCTATAGCTTCAACTCCTGCAGGCGCACAATTACCCACGTGCAAGAATTGTTCTCCATAGGACAGCTTTCTCTCCACCCTAAACCCCTGCAAAGTATTGCAGATATGAATGCCACATCCCGTATCATATACCTAGGAATTCAATTTATGAGATAGAGAAAATAATTCAATCATAAAGAACGCACCTGATGAGCTGGGGTTACCGGCTTCACTCTTTTGCTTCTTTAGTCGCAAGTCGTTGATGTAGAGCGCACAGTTACGCTTCCAGTGCCCTACTTGATGACAGTGGTGACAAGCCTGTTCCTTCTTGTTGGGAGGATTCACCTAGTTCTTCTTGATTCACCTTAGGATTTGGTTGATAGGCCAAAACCTGCTTGCCTTTATCAGCCTTACCCTTACCCTTGTTCAGATGCGATTTTTTCTGGATCCTACCTCCTTAAATTGCCAACACTTGCGGAGTAGGTGCCTTGCCCTTAGCTGGTAAATGTTTCTCATAGTCAACAAGCAATGTGAGTAACTCAGAAACTGTCTTCCCCGAGCAGTGCATGTTGAAGTTCTGTACAAAACCCGCAAAGTCCTTGTTAAGGCACTTGTTGATTAAGTGAACTTGAACATTCTCGGGGTAACCAAATCCGACTCTGTGAAGTTGATCAAAGTATTCTTTCATCTCATTCACATAGTCTTTAACTGGTTTACCATCACCATGTTTGCAGCTTTGTAATTTGTCAAGTGACTCATACAATTCAACTGCAGGAGACTTCTCATAAGCCTTCTTGAGTTCATTGATCATGTCGTATGGAATATAATACTCAAACTTCTTTTGCATTATTGGATCCTTACTTTGAAGCAATAAGCNTCATTGTCAATGGCAACCAAGTCTTAGAAGAACCTGTGCATGTTGAAGTTCTGTACAAAACCCGCAAAGTCCTTGTTAAGGCACTTGTTGATTAAGTGAACTTGAACATTCTCGGGGTAACCAAATCCGACTCTGTGAAGTTGATCAAAGTATTCTTTCATCTCATTCACATAGTCTTTAACTGGTTTACCATCACCATGTTTGCAGCTTTGTAATTTGTCAAGTGACTCATACAATTCAACTGCAGGAGACTTCTCATAAGCCTTCTTGAGCTCATTGATCATGTCGTATGGAATATAATACTCAAACTTCTTTTGCATTATTGGATCCATACTTTGAAGCATTAAGCACCCAATTTCATTGTACTTAGCATGCTCAGCTCTCCACGCTGCTTTAACCTCATCAGTAACGGTCGCAACAGGCTCCTCAGGGCAAGGAGTATTCAAATAATTGAGCTTACCAGTCGCTCTCAAGACAATTCTGAGCGATCGGTGCCAATCATTGAAGTTTTTCCCAGTCAATTTGGCTCTTTCAAGATGACTCTTGAAAGCAGCATACACGGAGTTATCGGGTTGAGCCATTTCTATAGAAAAAGTTCAAACATTAGTATTTTCGATAATGAAAATATTTTCAAGCAAACATAATACCCATGGATATATTCATATAACCACCTTAGTTTCTTGAAAACCTAGGATCCAACTTTTCATAATTTCACTACGTTAGTTGATCTGCTAGTAATGAAAGTACAAAAGATGGTAATCCGAACAATAATTGGCAAACAATTTTCCAATTCCTAGATGATTTATGAGATTTATTTCAAATTGATTCATCAACTTGCCATGTAAGCATGTTTCATCCCATCTCACGCCTTAAGTTCTAGGTCTCACGCATCAACTTAATTAAGTCGTCTAACTTAGAAACTGCAAATTCTCCATGTGAGGTCTCACGCTCACTCAGAAAGTTGCCTTGTCATTAATCTTTGGCCTAGGTCTCACGCATACCAAAGAATAACTCCAAGTGTTCCTTATAGTTAGATGGCATGTGACTTAAATTTGCAGGGTATTTAATTTTGATGTGATAATCAAAAAAACATGTATAAAGATGCATGCACTCATCTTCATAACATTAGGTTTTCAAAACAATTTTTTTTTACCAATTCGCAAGATAAAGTTAAAAGCTTTTGTTTGAGGTATTGGGTTCACCAATTAGAGAAGAACATTCAATTATCATCCACCGAAGTGGAATTGAGGTAAATCACCCTTTAGATGATATTGTACATCTAATGGTGATGTAAGTAAGACGTCTTTAACTAACTCATAAGTGCATGGAAACCAAAGGTAGACTCTAGGCTCTTTCCAAACCTTGTTTCCATCACTATGAATTAGCTAAAAAAGACTTACTTGCAAGACCATATGTACAAAAACATCAATCAAACTAAAAGTTTATAACTTTCATCTTAAAACGTATTAAAAACTTTTACAATACAAATCTCGTCGCGAGGATGCATTTAACGCATTACGGCATGTAAGGCCAACCCCTAAGTATGACACATAAGATTTCGTAGTGTAAAGTTCTTAATAATAATTATGTTTCACCATTATTAGTCCAATTAATTTTCTTTTCAAAAATCACCCTTGTTATTGCTTACACTTTTGTTAAACACATAACATGTAAACAAGTAATTTTAAAAGAAAACAAATACACAACTAATAAATAATAAACGTGAAACAATTAGCCACATGCATACTTAATTAGATAAACCCTAATTAAATCAATTCTAGGTTTACATATGCGTATAATTAATTAAGACCCTCTCCTTCAATGGAAGGTAGACGTACATACATTGACGAATCAATTGTAGGGGTCATGATTACTTATACACCACATAGCACGTAAATTGATTTTATTATACTTGGGGTCTTCCCCAATATTAGATCTATCTAAACATGTGTCACATATACTTGCAATTAAAACAATCAATTAATCCATGATTAACATGCATGTTTCGTCATGGATTCATGCATAACAATTACCACATAGTTCACATAAACATGTTACAAACCTAGGGTTTCTAATCATTAATTAATTTTAATTAATTAAACCACAAACCCTAATTAGGGTTTATGTATAAATTGACCCCCCCTAAAATTAGGGTTAGGGTTTTATTTTTCTTAAAAAAATAAAGAAAAAACCCTAGAACAATAACATGTGTATCTAAAACAAATAAAGATACGTTTTTTTATAGTTTTAGTAAGCAATTACATGTTATACATGGCTCGTGATGCCACTGTTAGAATTTTATAACCATGACTATCATATTATTATTAATATCATGTAGCACATATTGCGGAAGCTATGGATCTAGTATAACACATAATAGTTAACCAAAACATAAAGAAAACGTACCGTATGCAATTCTTGATTCTTGAACTATGAAGAACCCTAATTAGGGTTTATATTAGATCAATGAATAACCCCTTACCTTTTTGTTATTCGATCTCTTGATAACAACAATAGTGTGTTGTTACCTCGTTTTTGTACACACAAACTAATAATGAATAAAAGAGATTGCAAGATCTTTAAAACACTTTTGTTTGTAAACCAAAAATCGAAACCCTAATGGTTTGTAGGTGTTCGATCGGCCACAAGGAAAAGAAAGAAAAGAAAAGCTTTAGGTTATGTGTGTGTGCACAAAAGGTGAGAAACAAATAACCCTAGGCTTTGTATATTTACTAGATGAATCTTGGAAGACAAGTTGGATGTGGGTTGGGTTTCCCCACCCCTTGCACGACCGGCCTAGGAGTCCCAAGAGGGATTCTAGATCCTTCTTGGCTCCTATTTTCATCTTAGTCCTTTTCTTTTCCTTTTAACGATAGTTAGTCCTTAACCTTAATAACTAACGACCATTAAGTCCATTAAGTGTTTAAATAATAATTATATACATAACATTTAATATAATTATCATTATACTTTTATTCTCGTTTGTATTGTGTGCAATCCCGAGGTCTCGGGTTCGATACTAGACATTTAACGGGTTAATATTTAACCATATTTCAACAACAACACCCACCTCCCCCACTAAGAGACAAGCTTTCACCCTAATGACCATTAAACTCCTTATTAACCAAGAAACACTCTTTCACCCAAATTTAATATCTTTTATACATTCACTATCCTCATTTCAATACATTTTCATCTCATTTCTCTTCTTGTTTTCTCTCTTGGCCGAGCACACACACACACCAAATACACACATAAATTTTGAAGATCAAGATAAATTGGGTTGTGTTTACAAGAGTTTGGGTTAATTAGAAGGTGATTTGGGTAAAACTTGAAGTGTTTTGGGTCTTCCTTGTTCCTCCTAGCCACGTACAAACACTCGCATTATAGGCATTCATCAAAAACTTCTCTAATCTTGTTTATTTCATGTTTTTATGATGATCAAAGGTGTTACCAAGTGCTAAATGTATATGTTTTGTTAAGTTGACATATATATATGGATTGTGTTTGCATGCATGGAAATCGACCTCATTAAATGCTATATAGTCATTTTAGTATTTTTTGCTTGTGTGGTAAAAACTTGTTGCTTGTGGTACTAATTTGGTGATACAAATGTGATTTATACTAATTACGCGAATTTAAAACGATATATACACTTATATGTATATATATATATATATATATAAATCGGCCCTATTAAAAATTATAAAATTATTGGAGTTTTGAAAAACATGAAATTTTGGCTCAAGTGGTGAATTGGTGGAAATTTTGCTTGAAAGATTTTAATTAAGTGTATATCGAATTATCCGTAACTAATTACATTTAATTAGTAAAAATACAATTTTTGGTGAAATAAAATTTTTTTGGTCTAAAATAATTATTATGGATCGAATAATATGAGATTTGACCATATTTGACTTTTCAAAAACTAAACATAATTAAAAGTGTTAATTATGTTTAGATATATAAAGTTATATAATTATAAACACTAAAAATTAGTTATTGGGCCAAGCATATATTTTGAGCCCAATAGGGGTGTTCGGTGAACAGTAGCCGAGCCCAACAACATATTTCCAACTTTGACTTTTTGACCAAAAATTGTTACCGGACGTGTAGAAATTAATTTCGATATATAAAACGTAAGTTAAACCGGAATATATATTTTTGGGCTAATATTAGGCTAACGGGCCCAATAGTGAAATTTAGGCCCAATAAGTATTTTGGGGGACGAAAACGAGTTTTTACACATATTTGAACTTACGGTGACTATTTTTATATCGTAGAACGAATTATATCGATAACTATATTAATAGTGAATAATATAGTTATTACGTACTAAATTTTGCAAATAAAGTGACTAGTGGTTTATTTGAGAAATTGCAACATTTGAGGAAAAATGGAAACGTTTAACGAACGAACGGGTCATGCCCAAATTTCTAAAAATTATAACACTTAGAGTATTTTACAAAAATAATTATGTTTATATATTTTTCTAAATACAAATGTATTTATTTTAAAAGTTTAATATATAATTATATTATAAATATTAAAGGATATTTTTAATATAATATTTCCTCATTAACTTATTATTATAAA
>LBNU01023698.1:89469-141183 GCA_014162995.1 Artemisia annua
TATATCAAGCGAATCGGGGAACTAGGAGTTGGGGTATCCGCCTAAGGAGGAGGCTCGAGGTTGGTTATCTCTGCCGGATGATGCGGAACAACCAGACTCGGGCAACAATACACATACTTACATTAACCCGCCGTAAAAAAAAAAAAAAAAAAAAAAAAAAAAAAAAAAAAAAAAAAAAATCTCAATGTATTTCAAAAAAAGTGAAAATACTCTCTTTTTAAATTACGAATATTATCCACTTTTGGTAAAAATCTTAACTTGTTCGTATTTTAGGGCGAGGGTTAGATGTAACGTGTAGATACACATTTAGGATGTAACAAGGATTTGAATGAGTTCTTTACATCAATATTAGAATATTTAATTAGAACTCTTAGTCTGTGAAAAAATCATAAATACTTATGCACTAACCAAATGACTCGTTATGGTTCTAAATTTTTTAAACTACCATTACGCTTAAAAACGTCTTATGCAGCTTAACTAATCACCAAAAAAACTTGTGTATAGTTTGTTGCTTTTCCACTAGCCATTCCACCGACTCTGGACGCCCAACCCACTTCCGACCATCACACCCTAAAAACCATAATCTTCATGTATAACCAATACATTTAATTGTACTCGGTTACTTTCTAGAAAAACCTTTTTGATACCTTAGTTTCATAACCCCCCCCTCCCCACACACCCACAATTTTAACAAAATCACTCAAATTTAAACCAAACTACCTATTCGTTATCTAATTTCAGTTTAACAAAACAATTATAGTGCGTTTTTCTGACTCTAGAATATCTTGTGAGCCTTTGAATGGCAATAGCCTCTCAAAATAATCAATTAATGCTTAGTCTGTTTACTCATGCACCATTAAGCTTAGCATGTCTTACAAACATCTACTGCGTATAGTCGTATACTGTCCAGCATCATCAACTAAGCGTGGTTGAAAAACAATCATGATTTCTAAATTTCTACAATCGGTTTGTTGGTCTATTGACTAATGTGTCACCTTTATGCTAAATCATCTTATATCATAACTGGAGAGATATGATATAATGAAATAATTGGGTTTTCATTTAAAAGAAAAGGAAAAAATATAATAATAATATGGATATCATCAAATGGAATTCGTATAAACTTAATGAGTCATAGATCCACGGATGTAGTTTTCAAAAGAGTTAGCTTTGCAATCCAAAAAGGGCTAGCGGCGCAGCTTGTTGCTCGTTTGCCTTCAACCACTATGTAAGAACAAAATTATAAGTTTATAGTAACACTCTGTTCCCGAAAAAAAATGAGTCACAAAGTTGATGAGGTTAAGAGTTAAGACTATTTGATTTTAGGATGTTGAACAGATGCTCACTCTCATTAACACTTAACAGAGGTATTAGAAAATGAACATGAAATCAGACACTCTTCTTTAGAAGTGATCATGTATATATGAAAATTATATATGATAAAATATAAAGTAATTATGTTTTACATAGTTTTACTTCTAGATTAAAATAAAGGACTAATTACTTAAAAAAGCATCCAACTTGACATTTTTTGTCGTTGTATGTAGTCATGTTTTTTTTCTTCTAATGTGACACTTAAACATTCGAATTCCATACATTGTGTGTATCCAGTTACCTGAGAAACTGGCTCGTCCTATGTGGAGCCGGTTACTTGGCAACCCTTATTTATTTATTTATTTATTTTTTTAATCTTTTCCGACAACCTTTTATACCATTTAACCCTACCTTTTTCACAAAACCCTAAATCATTTCCCGCTTTATAACATTTCGCCCTTTTTTTCACATAAACCCTAAAATCATGGCATCATCCTCATCAACTTCAAGATTAAATCGAAGAGACATGCTACTCTATATCGACCCTACTCATTGTGAATGCCGCCCACCACTACCAGTTATTGAACAAGTTGCTTGGACCCCTTCAAATCCTGGTAGAAGATTCAAGGCATGTCCCATTTATGTAAGTTCAATAGCCTTAATTTATATTTATTTGATCGGTCTTGTAATCTTTAGTTAGTTAATGAAATCATTAATCTATTAGGACAAGAAGAGAAAATGTTTATTTTATGGGTTTACAGATGTAGAGCTACCAAATGATTTTTACAAAGATTTGTTATTCAAGACCCATGAAGAAAACAAGAATTGAAGAAAATGGGAAAGAGTTCAAGTTCAAATGAAGTTGTTGATGTTTACAAAGATCAGCTGATCAAAATGATGGAGGAGATGACTTTTATGAAGTCAAAAGTGAAATTTTATGACATAGTTTTACTTTTTAGCATGTTTTTATCTCAGGTCTCTATTAGCTGGTATATGAAGGCGCACGGATATTTTTGAAGACAATGCATCTTTATCATTTAATAAAACTTTTAAACTTTTATGTTTATCACTTAAACTTGTAGGACCTCTTGTGAAACTCTGATGTTTTATATATAAATAGAATGATAAGTTATTTTAAAACGTCTCATTTAGAGTCGTTTTCTGTAACTTGTACTGTATGCTAAAAAGTAATACCCCAGTGACACTATCTTCCGCTGCGATAATTTTGGGGTGTTACAGTTCTCGCCTAACTTACGTAGGTTCATAGCCCTGGTTCTACCTGTGTTGTACCGATGGATACCTGATGCCACCGAAGGGTCGATCAACCTCTATAATCCCTTACATGGGTCGATTAAGATGGTATCCCAAAGAAGAAGGTGATTCAGAGTGCGCAGCTGACAAAATACTACAGTAGAAGTTTACAGCATGCAGGAAAAAGGTAAGTCTTCTATAAACACCCTTATTATGTGTTTAGGTTTAGGTCATATATATGATTAGGAGATCTTGATATTAGGGTTTGATCTGGCTGGCGTTTATGTGTTATTTTCCATTGTGCATGTTTTATGTGCCATGCCGGTGAACACCAAATCCCTAAAGTGGTATTAGAGCCCCTCTAAACATATATGAAAAACTAGGGTTCTTAGTAATTACTTCTTTTTTCATAAAAATCAAATATTGATTTTGGTTTTGAGGTTGCTTTGGTGGATTCTTGCGATTTAGGGTTTTTGGGTTTTTGCGATTTGGTTGATAACTAGGGTTTGATCACTTGTGATCAAACTAGGGTTTATATGGTTTGATCAAATAGGATCGATTAGTTAGGGTTTTTTAAACCCTTAGGGAGTCGATTCTGTGAGAATACAAAGGTATCTGAGATTAAACGAAAAAAAATGCTATTTGATGTTATCATAATAATTACAAAAACTGAGTTCTTGTAATCAGATTAGAGTTTGATTTTTAGATCACATAAAAGTCAAAGCTTTAGAGTTTCTTAAATCCTAAAGTTTTTATGAGGATAAAAGCGTATCCGGGATGAAAACCTAAGGGAAACCCTAATACAGGTTAATCGCAAAACCCTAATCTTTAAAAACCCTAATTCTTGTTTTACAAGTTGTTGTTTAGCCTTGTATGATTTGAGGTTTTATATATTTTTGGAAAGGTGCAAACTTTACTAAAAATATGCCAAAACTATACTTAGAAACCCGGGGTTACCAATTAAATCATATGGTAAACTTGATATCTTAGGCAGCAAGTAAGACAAACTATGGTTTACCCAAACCCTAGGCAGGTCAATTTTATGGATCGTAGCTAGATTTGATCAAGAAAATCGAGTGGCATGAATCTTGGTGACCAAACAGGTAGTTTTCATAAACTAGTTAAATCACATGGTAAACATGATAGCTTAGGCAATAAGTAAGACAAACTATGGTTTACCCTTAATTTTTTCAAAATTAGAAGGGTAAAATGGTCATTTTACATGGCAAAATAATCACAAAATACACACAATGATCGAAATTTGAAAGTTCTGTACACACAATAAGAAAAAAATTGTTGGCTACACATAATCACAAAAAATGTCAAGTTCGATGCATTTTTTTGTCATTTACCCTTCTTTCTTAAGAAACATCAAGTACGACATTAGTAATTACAAGAGTAAGTGAGTTAACAATATCATCCCTAGAGGTGGCAATTCTCAGAACGTCACGATATATACGAACCCGACTCGAAGTTAAACAGGTTTGGGTCAAAAACAGGTCAACCCGTCTAACCCGTTTAATAAACATGTCGTGTTTGTGTTGAGTAAGTATTAAACAGGTTAACCCGTGAACCCGTTTAAGTTTATAAGTCTCTAAAAATAAAATATATAACTTGGGTTTTACGTTTAATTTGAATTAAATGTACTCCCTCCGTCTCATATTAAATGTCCACGTTTGACTTTCGGAGTCTTTTTCTTCNAAAAAAACATGAAAACCAACGAAATACATCCCTTCTTGAGTGATATCTTAACCCCTCATGAAAACCATGGTCAACGCATTTAAAATCCATTGACTGACGAACCAAACACCAACTTTGAAAACCAACGAAATACAAACCCATGAAAACCAACGAAAAACGGCGAACCAAACAGCCCCTTAATTTTTTCAAAAGTTGAAGGGTAAAATGGTCATTTTACATGGCAAAATAGTCACAAAATACACACAATGATCGAAATTTGAAAGTTCAGTACACACAATAAGAAAAAAAATTGTTGGCTACACATAATCACAAAAAATGTCAAGTTCGATGCATTTTTTTGTCATTTACCCTTCTTTCCTGAGAAACATCAAGTACGACATTAGTAATTACAAGAGGAAGTGAGTTAACAATATCATCCCTAGAGGTGGCAATTCTCAGAACGTCACGATATATATGAACCTGACTCGAAGTTAAACAGGTTTGGGTCAAAAATAGGTCAACCCGTCTAACCCGTTTAATAAACAGGTCGTGTTTGGGTTGAGTAAGTATTAAACAGGTTAACCCGTGAACCCGTTTAAGTTTATAAGTCTCTAAAAATAAAATATATAACTTGGGTTTTATGTTTAATTTGAATTAAATGTACTCCCTCCGTCCCATATTAAATGTCCACGTTTGACTTTCGGAGTCTTTTTTCTTCTACTTTGACCTTAAATATTTTTGTTTGTATTATATAATACTTGATGAAAATTATATCTAACGAAAATACATTTAAAACTCAATTGATTCATATATTTTACATCAATTATTATATAATACACATAAAAATATTTAAAGTCAAAGTTTATAAAAAAAAGACTTTGAAAAGTCCAAGTGGACATTTAATATGGGACGGAGGGAGTATTTTGTTACGTACTTAATATTAGTGAATTACAATTATAACTTAGATATCATTAAAATTGGTTATTTAAATGTTATTTATATTATCTTTCAGATCCTTATATCATTTTTACATTTAAATTAGTTAAATCGACAAACCACCAACCTTATTCAACGTTTGACCCATTTACTTAAACATGTTAAACGGGTCACAAACGGGTTACACGTTTTATGCATGTGTGGGTTAAGGTTGAGTTTATTGACACGATTAATAAATGGGTCTTGTTTGGGTAAAGATTATACTAACCCGCCAACCCGCGATAAACCCGAATATGTCAACCCAAACACGACTCGATTGACACCCTAATCATCCCCAATAAAGTTAGCACGTCCACCAAAAGCAACTCCACTTTTTTACATTACCACCTTTGTTGGCTCACATTTATAAAGCAAGCCCAAAAGAAAACTTACATACTTTTGTGATGTTTTGACCCACTATTACACACATATAATTTGAATCTGTTATAATGGATGATAAACGTGATTTGCTACAAACAAAAAGCTAACTTTAAGAGTCAAATGATAAATATGTGTTGCCAAGATCGAATTAACACAATAAGGTAATTCTTTAAAGACTTGTCTGCAACTATGTCGAAATAGACTCCAAAGTAGGAATCACGCGAGGGTCGACCTACAGACTTCTACGCGTGAGTGACAAAAACTATATCGTCGATCTATTTTTTATGATGCAGAACCTAAACATGTGCTCTAGAGATTTATATGATTATATCAACAACAAATAATATATACGGAGTAGATTCTCAAGAAACCATAGAGGCTGCATTACAAGCGGTTTCGAGTTTGAACAAAATCTGTGGTACAACTAGTCTCAATCTTTGTCGTTTGGTGGTTATGAAATCCTAAAAGGAAGAGGAGACAAAGAATTATACTTTTCTTTCATAATATGTATTCCATCAACAACTTGTTTTTCCTTAATGGACATCTAAACTTGATTGGATTGTTGTTTACTTGAAATTTCCCATCTTTTCAACATTTGGAAACTGTTTAAAAGGTATGATTAGTGGTTATAATTCATTGAAAAACACATGTTTGAAAAATGAAGCAGGGAGGAAGAACATCATTGCATTTACATAAGATCCCACACCACAATTTCGTGTCGCCTTTATTGACATTCGTTATGTTCTTCACCAACTTCCACTTACATAAAATTAACAACTATCAACCTAAGTTGACATGTGGTACATACCATTAACATGTATATCTTTTCGTAACACTACAGTAACGAATCTTTCGTTATGATAGCGTATACCCATGATATTAATGCATCGGCCACACCATTAGTCGCAGATTCCATAATACAAAATGCTCAGGAGATCTGCCAAAATGGTGGGTAAGAAATATACAAACTAATTAACTAACACGTCGGCTTTAAGTATTCGAACGTGTTGATGTATGTTCGGCTGTCACGAAAAAGACAAAAGGTAAAAATCATCGAAAGTTGGCGGCCAGAAATTTCGAATATGGATCGAATAAAATAAAAAGGCATTATATCATAAGTTTCTTGAGGTCAAAAAAGCAAAACCCACCATCTTCAAACACTCAAAATTCTTCTCCACTAACATTATATTACTCATTTCATAAACTGCCCACTAACGCATAAAACAACTTCGTTTCACAAACATTAGTCAAACAACAAAATTCCCTTGTCTCATAAGTCATTGTCATATATTCTTAACTCATCAAATAAAGCCAAGACACACACAAATCCAAAAACAAACATTCTTTCCTAAATCTTATTGCAAAAAGTTGCAAACCATGGATGCTGCTCAATGGAAACTGGTGAGTTTAAATAAAACATGATCGACCACTTTGTTTATAAGTTATAAACAAGGTTTAATGTTTACCTATGATGGTGTTGATGATGTTCTTAGAAAGTGGTTACTAATGTTTTATGATCGTTTTTATTTGTGTGTGTTTTAGGAAGCTAATCAAGTGCAAGAGAGGAAGGAGAGGCCACAAGAACGAGCGGTTAACTGTCCAAGATGCAAGTCAACCAACACCAAGTTTTGTTACTATAACAACTATAGCTTAACACAACCAAGATACTTCTGCAAGGGGTGTAGAAGGTATTGGACTCAAGGTGGTTCCCTTAGAAACGTGCCGGTTGGAGGTGGCTCAAGAAAGAACAAGAGATCGTTATCATCTACTTCATCTTCTTCCCCTTTACCAAAACCAATAGACCTCTCGACGTTTTCTTCTCAAAATTTCACCACCCAAAAAGGCCAAGATCTTAACTTAGGTTTCCAAACCACACAACAAGAGTATCATCATGGTTTCTCTCAGTTTTTAAAACTACCCAAAGTTGAAAACAACAATACAAACCAACTAAACTTTTTTTCTTCTTCATCTGCCACTAGTACTCTCACTTCGGCTTCGGCTCAAGATTTGCTTAGCACAGGAAATATTTCTAGTGGGTTAAATTCTTTCATGCTCAATTCAAATCCGTTATTCAACAGACCAGGGTTTAATGTCCAAGAATTTAAGCCATCCATGGGTTTTCAGTTTCATGAGAATGGAGGCTTTCAAGAATATCAAGAAGACGGCGGGAGAATGACGTTGCCCTTTGAAGTCATGAACCAACAGCTTTCATCAGCAAGGGATAATGGTCAAAATATGGGACAAGGGGGTTCAACAGCATACTGGAATTGACCTTTTGGTGAGGGTTTATATATGCTAAGGAGCCAGGCTTTTCCAATTAACTAATTAGAACTTTCTTTTCAATGACATGAAGTATTTTTCTATAGGTAACTTACAATTTTTTCTTTTAATTGGCCATCCCTCTCCTTTATCATGGAACCAGCCACCCTGGTGATGAAATCTGCTTGAGGCGTATGTATGTTAAGTAAGAAGTCAGTTTCTTCGCATGGATAGTGTGGCCAGAGTACTTAGATTTGTAACTTGTACTTATGGTTAGATGATAATAGCACCGCTAGCAAATGTTGTATCTTTAGAGTCCAAGGCAGATCTTCTAGCTTGGAGATAGGAAGTCTGTTCTACAATGTACAAGTGTGTTACGTTTTTAGTGGTATATGTGTGTATCTTAAAAGCTGAGTTTTGTGAGGACAGGAAATCTTCTACTAAATATACAGTGTGTTAATTTTTCTTTGCAGTGTCGTTTTCCATTTTTATTTTCCTAATTGTGCTTATAAAAACCAGAACATCAAATGCTAGTAAGCTGCCTCCTATTCTATATATCTATTTCATTAAAGGTAAAATCATGAATGTGATTGTAATCCTAGTCTTCAAGCACTGCAGTATCGCATACTTAAATTGAGGGCAGTTATCCTACTAAAGTAGATTTTCGGCAAAAAGAAACTTTTGAACTTATATATCATTTATAAGACATGTTTTCTCTTTTCTTCAAACTGAAAAAGGTGGGAAACTGCCTTGAGCTTAAAACTCCACTAGTTATTTCAGTTATTTAAATTGACTAAATCACTACCTAGAACTAATACAAGTCTTCATCCAAAAGCTAAGAATGGACAATTAACTAGACAAATACAGCCTCTTGTGGTTTGACTTGGTTAAAGACAAAAAATATGTTCAGATGTGGCCTTTTTATTATCCAGGTACACCAAAAATCTCATACTAAATCACTGGACCTAGGCAAATTGACAGTTTAAAAAGAATGAAGGAAACAATAAACGGACTTTATCATGCAACATGATATAGCAAAAATCTATTTGCATGTATGTACAACGATGAGTTTTCCTTTTTAATAAAGCAGCCGTAGAGGCATATATACACCATGAAGGCCAAAAAAAGGGTACATATGATGATTACCCTATTTAGTCTTGAATTTGCTATACAATAATATTACCTGTGTCACTAGGAGGCAAAGCAAAGAGAAGGACTAAAGTTGGGTTTACAAGCTTGATGTAGACCCAACAACGTTAGCATGTCTCCGTAATTTCCAAGAATGAGGACCTTATGCATATTGCGGAACTTGGCAATAACTAACGTAATAACAGCAATTATTGGACGCTAGAAATCATTCTTGTGTGAGGCTCTAAAGTACCTGCAAGTAAAAAACCGCATGCAATTAGTTTTTATCATGAACTTGAATAAGTCCATCCATTCATATCTTATAAATGTATGCATACACGTATGTAAGCATACATGCACTTCGTAACAGTATGATATGAGAAAAATCACATGATTAAGCATGCAGATTGCAGGCTATCCATCCACTTCAACACCAACTACGCACTTTTGTTACTCTTTACCTTGAGGCTAATTACTAAGCCGAATATGAACCTTCTTTTAAATACTAAATTTGAACATAGCATGCCACGTACCGTCTCTACTACAAAAATCACCTCATGGCCCCCAGTGTTCATAGCAAATGCTTGCCATAAAAATTGAGGGAGCTTGGTTTGTTTTTTTTTTTTTGTTTTTTTTTTTTTTTTAAAGAACGGAACCACACTTCGAGTTAAACCATCCAAATGGGCAGGCCTTGGGACCCTAACCACTAGGAGAGACCCACGAAGAGAAACCCTTAGAACTCACGGCTTCGCACTAAGAGGAAAATCCGGATTTTCTTTGTCACTTGCGAGACTCGAACCAGGGTAAAACCCCTCCTCAAGTTCCAGAAGGAACTCAGGTGGCCAATTGAGCTAAGTCAGTTGGTTGCTTGTAGGTTAGCAGGTTTGGTTTTAGTTGTATTTGAAAAATAAAAAACAGATTTATAGAAACTTAAACTATCATCAATTCATCCTTAAGCCGCTGTTACTAAGCCCAATGCAATGAGTTAGCCCAGGTCATAAGACATATGAATATAATCACAATGGAACTTTAAAGATTTGAAATTTAAACTGCCAAATCTAGTAATTTATCAGTAAACACCTCCTAAGAATAAAAAGAAAATGGGCAAAGGAAAAACTGAAATATCACACTCACAAAATTTACAGCGGCTGATTGGGATAAGTACATTCAGTTTTGGAATTATCCTAGGAACCTTGCTCGAGCCGCTCAAAATCGGCTAAACCGGCAAAAGAGCCTGGTCGTATCTCGACAGGGATCCCGGTCGCTGGCTCGCCTTCGACATGAGATGGTAATAAACATTATAATTATTTTACATGCATATATACATATATATATATATATATATATATATATATATATATATATATATATATATATATATATATATATATATATATATATATATATATATATATATATATATATATATATATATATATATATATATATATATATGATTATACGCTATGGTGTGTTGTGATTTGTCGTTTTTAATTAGTTTCATCTTATATGCGTGTGTATGTACAGAAGCAGGCCTCAGCCTCAGACCCGAAGGAGTACCCTTCACTCATTGACACCTTCTGGCGAACACATACTGTTGACGGGGTATTCGTTAACGATGAGGACCGCCGCATTTATGTAAGTTTTGTTTCAAAACACAATTTAATGAATTATCGAGAAATAATGTAGCAACCCGACTAATATATTTACTATCTTGTGTTTTTGTCACTACATAGGAGGAGATGAAAAGGCTTGAGGCTACGGGTGAGTACACGGAGGATGAGATCAATGCGTTGGCAAGAGGGGGTAAGCTTCGTGGGCACATTCCTGGTGTGGGTCGGGTATTGCCATCACGGGCCACATCAAGGCCAAGTATGCCCGCCCCCAACAAGTCGTTCAAGAGCATGCAGAGAAAGGTAGACTTTATGATGAGTCTTTTCAGAAGCGACGACAAATACTCGGATATGTTTAAGGAGTTTGAGTCGGGTGGTGCTAGCGGGAGTGGCGGGTGTGGTGATGACGAGGAGAGTGGCGATGCTGAGGATGGCGAGGATGAGGATGTCGACGACGAGAGGTAGTTGTGTTATATATTATTAGTATGCTACATTGGTACTTTAGGTTCATCTTGGCGACATTTAAACACTTGTTTCCCTATCTATCATGTTGAATATTGACTTGTAAGCCATGTTTATGACTAGCTAGGAAGCAACATTTTGTAGACTTATTCGGAATTTGGACGATTTAGCTTTATTATCTTTCGGTTTTGGTAAAAGTTGTGATGTATTTGTATTGCGTTGATCCGTTATATTGTATTTGTGTTTTGGTACAAGTTGTGGTGAGTCTATACAGGTTTTGGTACAGGTTTCATATTTGGTAGATTTTTTCCCCAAAAAATCTGGTTTTTGCCTGCTGTGAAGGCTGCACCAAAAATTTTTTTGCAGGTTTTCCCCAGCGACCTGTCGCCGGGGATAGTACCACAAAACGTTGACAAGTCAACGAAAAAACAAGGTTTCCCGAGCGACATGTCGCCGGGGATACCTTGCTTATTCGTTGACTTGTCAACGTATAAACAGAATTTCCCAAGCGACATGTCGCCGGGGATACTTGGCTTAGTCGTTGACTTGTCAACTTATAAGCAGAGTTTCCCCAGCGACATGTCGCTGGGGAAAATGAGAAATTAACTTTTGCTTTAATGGGAAAATGAGAAATTAACTTTTGCTTTAATTAGACGAGCTAATCACTTTTGCTTAACCCGAATATTCCCCAGCGACATGTCGCTGGGGATACAATGCCACCGTGGCACTGCTTCTTTGACTGAAAAAAGAGTGAGACCCACGTCGTCGCTGGGGATTATCGATGGGGAAACAATCCCTGTCGATGGCCAGTTTATATTCGTAACCTATCTATAAATAGTCTAGTAGCAACAAGATCAACATCTTAAAACTAAGTACATATCTTTCTCTTTGCATACGGAGTACATTTTAGGTATCATTTGTTTATACATTTTCCGGGCTCGAAACAATGGGAGCTGGTGGCCAGATGAATGTTTCTATCGAAACAGACATACTCCAACGTGTTCCGGTCTTTAAACCTCCATTTCGGATCGCTGATCTAAGGAAACAAATACCACCACACCGTTTTAAACGCTCTCTTATCCGCTCTCTTGGTTCCTTCTTTCGAGATCTTTTTGTAATCTATTCTTTATACTATCTCGCATTCACTACAACAATTACCCCTTTCCCCATCGACATTTTCCCCGGCGACATTTGTCGCTGGGGTATCCTCACTAAACGACAAAAATAGATCCTACGTGGCACAAATTCTCGTAGAAAAGTCAAATAAATTATTGTGCACTCTTCCCCGGCGACATGTCTCCGGGGATAAAAATTTGTATTGTTTTTATTTCGTAATGTAATGTTTAATTTTATTAATAAAATGTTTGAATGTTTAATAATTGAATTTGTTGAGGGTAGAATTTGTAAATTCGTAAAAAGTGGTGTTATTTGGTGTTATGATTTCCTGGTATTTTTTGGTGTTGTGTTATTTGGTGTTAAGATGATGTGGCGCTGACGTGGCGCTGAGTTATTTTTCAACTTAAGTTATGGCTCCCTTTGCTCTAAGTTTAAACATAGCATGCCACGTACCGTCTCTACTTGCCAATCACCTCATGACCCCCAGTGTTCATAGCAAATGCTTGCTATAAATTATGAGGGAGCTTCTAGGTTTGGTTTTAGTAGTATCAAGTATGCGAGAAAAAAAAACATCATCATTAAGCTGCTGTTACCAAGCCCAATGCAATGAGTTAGCCCAGGTCATAAGACATCTGAAAAAATCACAAACATGGAACTTTAAAGAGTTGAAATTTAAACTGCCAAATCTAGTAATTTATCAGTAAACACACCCTAAGAATAAGGCTACTAGCAGTGGGTCGGGAAATATCGATCGAGAGGATCGATCGATCGATATTGAAATCGATTGTCACCACTGTGGTGTGTTGTTTTGAAATCGATCGCCGGCGAATAAGGAGCAATATCGATTGCTTGAGCGAACGATATTTAGACACAAACTTGTAGCATTTTGTTTCAAACAATCACAAACTAAAAAAAAAAAAAAAAAAAAAGTTACCGTTTGAAAAAAAAAATAATAATAAAAAATAAATAAATAATAATTCTAACCACTTTCATCCTATAAATACCCACATCAAACCCACTTTCAAACACACACTTTTAAACACAATTCAAACAACAAATCAAACACAAAAAAATGGCTTGTAAGCTTCCCCACACTGTCGTGGTGTGGCCAGAGTACTTAGATTTGTAACTTGTACTTATGGTTAGATGATAATAGTACCGCTAGCAAATGTTGTATCTTTAGAGTCCAAGGCAGATCTCCTTGGAGATAGGAAGTCTGTTCTACAATGTACAAGTGTGTTATGTTTTTAGTGGTATATGTGTGTATCTTAAAGCTGAGTTTTGTGAGGACAGGAAATCTTCTACTAAATATACAGTGTGTTAATTTTTCTTTGCAGTGTCGTTTTCCATTTTTATTTTCCTAATTGTGCTTATGAAAACCAGAACATCAAATGCTAGGAAGCTGCCTCCTATTCTATATATCTATTTGATTAAAGGCAAAATCATGAATGTGATTGTAATCCTAGTGTTCAAGCACTGCAGTATCGCATACTTAAATTGAGAGCGGTTATCCTACTAAAGTAGATTTTCGGCAAAAAGAAAATTTTGAACTTATATATTGTTTATATTACATGTTTTCTCCTTTCTTCAAACTGAAAAAGGTGGCAAACTGCCTTGAGCTGAAAACTCCACTAGCTATTTCAGTTATTTAAATTGACTAAATCACTACCTAGAACTAATACAAGTCTTCATCCAAAAGCTAAGAATGGACAATTAAGTGAATTAACTAGACAAATACAGCCTCTTGTGGTTTGACTTGGTTAAAGACTTGAGATATGTTCAGATGTGGCCTTTTTATTATCAAGGTACACCGCCAAAAATCTCATACCAAATCACGGGGCCTAGATAAATTGACAGTTTAAAAGGAATGCAGGAAACAATAAAAAGACTTTATCATGCAACATGATATAGCAAAAATCCGTTGCATGTACTGTACAATAATATTACCTATATCTAGGAAGCAAAGCTAGAGAAGGACTAAAGTTGGGTTTACAAGCTTGATATAGGCCCAACAACGTTCACATGTCTCCATGATTTCCAAGAATGAGGACCTTATGCATATTGAGGAACTTGGCAATAACTAGCATAATAATAACAGCAATTATCGGATGCTAGAAATCAGTTGTGTGAGGCGATAAAGTACCTGCAAGTAAAAACCGCAGTTAGGTTAACTTGAATATTGAAGTTCATCCATTCATATCTAATAAATGTATGCATAAACGTATGTGAGCATATACGCAAACTTCGTAACAGCATGATATGAAAAAAAAATAATAAAAAAAAATAAATAAATAAAAATAAAAATAAAAAATCACGTGATTAAGCATGCAAGCTATCCATCCACTTTAACACCAACTGCGCAGTTTTTTTACTTTTTACCTTGAGGCTAAGCCAAATATGAATCTTCTTTTAAATACTAAGAGAGCAGGGTACCATAACGCAAATCTTGCGTTATTCCTAGGTGGCACAAAATCAACGCGCGTTACCAAGTTGTCACGATTTCCTACTCTTGTGCGTTGGACCAGCGTTGAGCTCCAAGTTAACGCAATAACTTGTGTTGTAACGTGGACTTGTAGTTTAGTTCTTGTGCAAAACAAACCCCAAGGCTTCCAATTCAAGTGTAACGGCTAGTTTGTGTGGGAAAAGGAAAAAAAATCAAATGTTACCGTTTGAAGGTAACGGATACATTCAAAAAAAAAATCACCTTATAAATCAACAACAACAAGAAGTGTATACACAACATATTCTCACAAGCAAAAGGAAAAAAAAACTCATACTCATATTCTCACAAAATCAAAACCATGTCGGGCCGTGACGATGCAAGTTTTTTAAATTTGATGGGTATTGTAAATGCTAACGCTAACCCGAACGTCGGGTCTTCTTCAAATCCTAACCCATTTACTAGCTTGACACCCGAACAACAACAACAATTGATGTTTATATGGCAACAAAATAACGTGGAGCAACAAACACCGCCAACACCACAAACCCAATCATCACAAGCGGCTAGCGTGGAAGTGGAACCCGAAGCTACATCTCCACGAAAATCCAAACGTGGAGGTAAACGTGTTGCAAAAAAAGGCAAAAAACAACTAGTCGACGAGGGGTTTGATGAAAAAAATCCCGACGTAAGCGCGACTACGTTACGTTGGACACCGGAAGAGGAAGTTTTACTTGCCGTGTGTTGAGTGGCCGTTTTCGAGGATAGGAATGTTGGAGTTTCTCAAAAGGGCATCGCTTTTTGGTATAAGATTATGAACGAGTTCAACCGGCAAAATTTTCAAGTTCGTAACAAAGATATGCTAACAAGCAAGTGGCATTCGTTGAATGCAAATTGCCAAAATTTTTAAGCNTATATCGCTGCGAGCGCACGCGCTGACTTCCCACAGCTGTCGAAGAAGCTTCAAAACTATGATCCAACAAAACCAGTCGAGCATCAGAACACAAGACCGACAAGATGCAATTATCACGAAGTTGCATCGTACACGTGCAATGACCCTTGTCGTCTCAGCAATGCAAACCTGAATTTATCCATGAACGCCTAATTGGGCAGGGTTATACACTAATACAACCACTGCGTGTTCATCATCATCCTGAGAACCCACCATGGCTGGGACACTCAGACAATCGCCGTAATGGTGTTTTTATGTTAACAGTATTTCCGTAAATCGTGTTTTACTTTGTTTATCGTAATCCGTGCGTTTTAGGTCTCGTCCGTATCACTGTAAATGCTTTACGTCAATCTTAGTTGTTTAATCGCATTCGTTCCTCGTTTTATGTATTTTACTCGTTTTATTAAATAAATTTGTGTTGTGTTACAAAATGGTTTTTTATTTTTAACAAAAAAAAAAAAAAAAAAAAAAAAAAAAAAAAAAAAAAAAAGATGATGAATCCATGACTGCATATGGGTTGCCACTATGATGAGGAGAGATGAATTGGGTTTAGGACGAGAGAAAGCTGAATGCTGCCGAAAAAATGATGTATACTGGGTCACGAACTCTCACAAGCCGAAAAAGAAAATGGGCATACTAGAGAATATCATACACAGGATCAGAACTAGGGTGGAAACGAGCCGAGCGAGCCGGCCCGAGCTCCGCCAGAGCTCGAGCTCGGTCGTTTATATATATAATAAGCTCGAGCTCGGCCGAGCGCTCGTTTCGAGCCTTATATTTTGAGCTTCGAGCTCGGCTCGTTGAAAATTTTTTCACACTCGAGCTCCTGACTAAAATTTATACTGATTGTGTTAAAGAAAACAAAAGTTCAAATAGAGCTTCGGCTCGTTAATTACATCAAGGCTGAGTCTGTTTACTACTTTTAAGCTCGTTATACGTAGTAGACAATTATATAATGTATATATTATCTAGGGCTCGTTTAGGCTCCGAGCCTACTCCGGAGCTTTTGTATTAAGATCGGGTCGAGCTGATATTAAATGAGCCAAACTTAAGGCTCGAGCTCGGCTCGAGCTCGTTTAGGCTTGACTCGTTCGCTTTTTTACCGGATCCGATCCCGAGCTTTTTTACAGAGCGGCTCGGCTCGTGTTCCCACCCTAATCAGAACTAAACAAATCTTATGAAAACATTGTGGATGGTTCAAGTTAGCCTGTGTTGATCAACAATCTCATACCTCCATGTACAATGTGTGCCTAAATAATATTTAACCATCGTTACGATAGAATTAAACAAAAATGCGGGGATAGCTCAGTTGGGAGAGCGTCAGACTGAAATCTGAAAGGTCACGTGTTCGATCCACGTTCACCGCATACTTTTTTTTTTTTTTTTTTTTTTTTTTTTTTTTTTGTTTTTTTTTTTTTTTTTTTTTTTTTTTAAATTCACAAAAATGGTTATTTGGAGCTCAAGTTAGTATATATATTTAATTTCCTGATTTTGGGGCTTATTCTGTTGAAAGTTTGAAACTTGAAAGTCCCAAAACTTCGGGTATTTAATTCTTTGTTTTTTTTTTTTTTTTTTAAGAAAAAATGGTCATGGGTTTAATTAAAGGTTACTTGCTATTTTTCATTAGACAATGATATTTTGAAAACCATTAACCTCAAATGAAAACAAAGAGAAATAATGACAAATTAACAAGCTCATGACCTGAAACTTTGAAATTCACAACTTCTATAATAAGCAGATGATAAAAATGGTAAAGTTATTATATACTTATATTAATTGTTAAAAGTGTAGATTACATTACCCTAACTTTTTTTTGAACGTACATTAGGCTACTCACAGTGGTGACCCACGTCATCCCCAGCTTTCTCTCTCCGGTGACCAGACATGACCCATGTGCCACAGTGGTGACCTTTTTTTATTTTTTTTATCATTATTTTTTTTTTTAATTCAAACATTTTAAACAACAAATTTAAAATTTATTAAAAATAAAAACATTAGAATACTAAATTAAAAACTTAAACTAATAAAACTTAAACATTACAATACTTATTAAAAACTTGAACTGGTAATCTAAGTTGTAGCGTGCCTTGATTTGTGCCTGAATCCGCAAAAGTTTGTTTCGTTGTCGTTCCAGCAAATTCGGGTCAATTGCTGAATTGTAGAAAATCAAATCTTGCTCCCATTTTGGGGTAGTCGGGATCGTTAATTTTTTGATGGGGGAGTATTTTCTTTGACATGGTGAATATGGATGAGAAGTCGTTTGAATTGTGTTTGAAATTGTGTGTTTAGAAGTGTGTTTGAGGTTTGTATTTATAGGATGTAAAGTGGTAAAGTTTTTTTAAAAAAATTTTTTTTTTCTTTTTTTCCGCAACATTTTTTATTGTTGTGTGCATTTAACATCGGTCATAAAATTGACCGATTGTGTGTTTTCTCCTCCCTCAACCGATATTTGCCCAATGAACCACAAAGGCTACGACCGATTTAAATATCAGTCGCCCATGACCCTCGACTGATTATTATCGGCCCACTGTGTTCAGCCTTACCCTAACTAACATAGAGGTTTTTCATCAAATGTCCCATATTCTTGGCGTGCCGGCCAAGATAATTTGCTAATAAAAACCTATATTTTGCTTCAAGAAAAGAAGCTTTTAATAAGCTAATAAAAGTAAGAATCCTATCATAATCAACCTAACATTTTTATTTTATTTGATCTACATATGTACGTCATATCTTTGATTTAATCTTCCTTTCATTTACTCCACATCCAACCCTACTCAAATGGATAAAATGATCTCAATATCTCCAAGGTTGTATGCCTGCTACAATTGTCACAACCATGTTGCCCTCCATGATGATATTGTCTCCAAAACTTTTCAGGTACTAGCTATTCGCGAATTGCTACACTATTAACCTTCATATGCTTTATTGCTTTTTGAACTTCGAAAACAAGACATCATGTGTAGACTGTAGATATAAAAATTATAGATATAAATGGTCTATTGAGTCATATAAGATTTGATAATGATGGTTATAATGTGTTTGTATTGTAGGCACATCATGGTAGAGCCTTTTTATTCTCGCATGTGATGAACGTTGTGGCAGGTATCGTACATGAACAACAGATGTTGACGGGATTACATAGGGTGGCGGAAGTTAGTTGCTCCGATTGTGGGGAAGTATTAGGATGGACGTACGAGAAAGCATACGAGGAGACTCAAAAGTACGAAGAAGGTAAAACCGTCTTAGAAAAGTTCAAAATTGTGAAAGACAATTGGTAATGTACAGGCCGAGCGTTTTGTTATTGCTTGTGGAACAAGCAATATGCTTGTTTTTTTTTCCTCATTTGTGGATATCATTGGTTCTATATTGATGTTGAAATTTGATTCATGTTAGGTTCTAAGAATCTGTAAATTATATGTGTATATCACTTGGTTCACAATGGTCTTTCCGAGTTGATTTCTACTTCATTTTAAAAAGAGTAACTGCAAAAATCATCTATGTGTTTGTGTAAATTTGCAAGAATCATCCCTATCTCAAACGTTCAGCATTAAACATCCCCAAGTCCACAAACGTTCAGCAATAATCATCCCTGAGCACTAACGTCGTTAGTTTTACCCGTTAAGTGTTAAAATAATATTTGCCCGTTAGTCCTTCCGTTAATATTTTTTGCACCGTTAATCCTCATTTTTTAAAATGAATTATACGTTTTCGTCTGTTTTTATACGTTTTCATCCGTTTTTTACATTTTGTCCGTTTTTTATGTTTTCGTCCTTTTTTTACGTTTTTGCCCGTTTTTTTCCAATTTTTTACGCTTTTGTCCGTTTTTTGTTACGTTTTGTCCGTTTTTTTTACGTTCTTGTCCATTTTTTACGTTCTCATCCGTTTTTTCACGTTCTCGTCTGTTTTTTTCGTTTTCGTCTGTTTTTTTACGTTTTTTGTCCGCTTTTACCCATTTCTTACGCTTTTGTCAGTTTTTTTTACGTTTACGTCGGTTTTTACGTTTTTGTCTCTTTTTTTACGTTCTCGTCCGTTTTTTTCCGTTTTCGCCTATTTTTTATGTTTTGTCTGTTTTTTACGTTTTTGTCCGCTTTTTTTTACGTTTTTGTCTGATTTATCATTATTTAAACGATTTAGTCCATTTTTTTTCTGTTTTTGTCCGTTCTTATAAGTTTTCGCTCGTTTTTATACAATTTTGTCGGTTTTTTTACGTTTTTGTCCTTTTTTACGTATAAAAAACGGATGAAAACATATAAAAACGGATAAAAACGTAAAAAAAAAATAAAAAAAAAATAATAATAAAAAGATAAGACAAAATAATGAAAAAACGGACGAAAACATATAAAAACGGAAGAAAACGTAAAAAAACGGACGAAACATATAAAAACAAACGAAAACGTAAAAAAATGACAACAACGTAAAAAACGTATGAAAACCAAAAAATGGGCGAGAACGGAAAAAACGGACAAAAACGTAAAAAAATGGACAAAAATGTATAAAAGGGGGTGAAAACCTATAAAACGGACAAAAACGTAAAAAATGGACAAACGCGTATAAAAACGGACGAAAACGTGAAAAATAGACAAAAACGATAAAAACGGACGAAAACTTAAAAAAAGGACAAAAACGTAAAAAAACGGGCGAAAACGTAAAAAAACGGGCGAAAACGAAAAAAAACGGAGTAGAACGGAAAAAACGGACAAGAACGTAAAAAATGGACAAAAACGTAAAAAACGGACGAAAACGTAAAACAACGGACAAAGGCGTAAAAAAGGACAAAAACGTAAAAAACGGACGAGAACTTGAAAAAACGGACGAAAACATAACAAAAAACGGACAAAAACGTAAAAAAAAATGGATAAAAACGGACAAAACATTAAAAAAAAAAACAAACAAACAAACTGGCGAAAACGTAAAAAAACGGATGAAATGTAAACAACGGACAAAAATGTATAAAAACAGACGATAAAAACGAGTTTAAACCCGAGTTCGAGCCTATGCTGCCATTTTTAATTCATTTGGAAAAATGAGGATTAACGGTGCAAAAAATATTAACGGAGGGACTAACGGGCAAATATATTTTAACACTTAACGGGTAAAGCTAACGACGTTAGTGCTCAGGGATGATTATTGCTGAACATTTGTGGACTTGTGGATGTATAATGCTGAACGTTTGAGATAGGGATGATTCTTGCAAATTTACACAAACCACAGGGATGATTTTTGCAGTTTACTCTTTTAAAAAGCTTTGAACATTTCGAGAATTTCATGTTTTTGTTTAATCATTAGTAAAAGACTAAAAGTAATGAAGTAACTTGCACTATCTTTACACATTGTTCTAAAAGGGCCACATACATTGGTATGTATAAGTCTAAGAAGATCTTTTTCCCTTTCCCCTAAATGAAGTAAAGGTATCTTTGTAATCTTTTCAGATATACAAGATTCACATATATCAAACGGTTCATCGGTTGATTCTAGAAGCCCTTAATGTTGTAGCTTTTGTTGTGTGTTCTTATTTATGCCCAAGACAAAAATGTCATAGATACGTAAAATTCAAGTCACCCTCGAATTTCTTAGTGCTACAATTAAATATAGAACGTGAAAGGATTGTGTGCAAATACACACTGGCTTATACACTTGCTTTCACAGAAATGCTGAAGTGTCACACCGGTGCACATTAAACACATACCTATGTTGTGCACATTAAACACATACCTATGTTTAATGTCTTTCCCTATGTTTAATCCTAGATTAATGTGCGGTCCATAATTGTTACATTTTTTTAGCTCAGACCCTGTAGACAGTTGATGCCCTAGCACGGTGTCTGTGGGTACATGGCTGACGCGGGATGAAGTGGTTATTGGATTCATGGTCGTATGCCCTAGCAGAAATCAATGAATTGCAAAGCCACTGACTTTTATGGTAGAGTCTATTGGCTATCTGTCATAGTCCCGAGGCTGCATGGGATACAAAATATGCCTGATTGGTGTCGTAGTCTTAGCCCTATGAGTTGTCTCTAGGAGGCAATTGATGGTGGCAAAACACATACCTAAACTGTCACAAGGTAGTTTATGCCTTAGCGAGATGCCTTATAATGTTATAATATGGATCTTAATGTAATATGGTGAAGTTATAGGGTTTAGTAGCTATTACTATAAAATAATTGAATTTACTGATTGTCTTTATTAAAATGACATACTACAACACTAGACGAGTACCCGTGCGTAGCAACGGGATTTTATAACGACAGATAGTTTTAGTGATAAAAGAAAGTTTATGGGTTATAAACGAAAAATAATAAAAGTTTGATGATTTAAGGATTAAACATTTTAAAACCCGGTTTGACCTGGGTGGTTCAACCGGTAGAACCGTTCCGATCGAAAAATAGGTCAATTTAAACATGGTCAACCTGACGGATTGGGTCGAAAAAAACGGGTCAAACTAAACCGGGTCAACCCGTTGGGTTTGAAGTGTCCCGGGTCAACCCGGTTTTCGATATGTATTAATAGTTTTCTTTCGAAAAATATCGTTGCCATTAATGTATAACCATTCATTACTGAATTTACCACTTTCACATTCCTCATTTTTAGGTTTTTTGGTTTATTTGCATTAAAATTACAATAGTTTCCTTTATTTGTTTAGATTTAATGTTTCAACATTTCACATTGCTTGACTTTTCACTTTTCCGTATTCACCATTTTTTTTTATATGTAGTATAAATAATGCATCGTAATAAATTATTAACACCAAAACCAAACTGATGTATATTGCTTGATGATTTAACCAGTTACATAATAAATTTCTAAAGCATATTGCTTAATACTTTTTTGAAGATTCGTAAAACATATTGCTTGATGACTTGACCACGAAAATACTTTTAACACTTAATTTTACTATTATTTAAGCTATGTAGGTCTTTTGAACATAACATTTATGTTTATAATACTCCGAATGGACAAGAACTTGCCATATTGCCTCTAGATTTAGGACAATAATGTTATGAGTAGTAAGTGGGAGACCTAAATTATGTGCCTAAAAATGTGTTTAAGCCTGTGTAGCATTATCCTAATTGCTGCAGCCATGGGACACATTTTTTCACAAACCATCAGGATCATGCTACACCTGTTTAGACACATAATTAGGCTTTCTAATCATTTTCGTAATGTTATAAACTATTTAAAGTGTGAGTCGTGTGGAGCAACTCATTTTGGAAGTTGAGGGTAAGCCAAGTTGTGAAACTTAAGAAATGATGTGACGCTAATTTGACGATAAAAGAAGACATGCGACATCCACTCCCCGCCTAAAGCAACTTGACTCATTTCAAATAGTTAGGCGAATCCAAGTTTTATTATTTACTAAAGTTTTAAACAAATGATCAGTGACTCTACACGAACGACTTGATATGTTCTTTCTTTTCTTTTTCGTTGGTAATTTGATGTTTTGAACAACTAAGGCTGGGCACAGTCGTGACCCAATTTGCATCATCATTCCGGCTGCCACCTCAGTTTTCTCTCTCTTCAACCCATTTTCACCTCTCTCCCCACACTCGTGACCCATATTGCATCATCATCATTATTAATTTAAAAAAAAAAAAAAAAAAAAAAAAAAAAAAAAAAAAAACCATTTTTAACACAAACACAAATTTTATTAACAAAACGTAAACATTACATAAACGAAATTTTTATATTTCAAATGTGTATCAAACCATTTGTAAGAAATATATTTCAAACATGTGCCAAAATTGCCATTTTTGAAAGTTACTTTACACATTTATTAAGTTATAACTAAATTGTGGACATAAATGTAAACATTGTAAACTTTGAAGGACTAAAAGTGAACATCACCCCAAAATATCTTCTTCTTCTTTCATGTTTGTATGCCAGACACCATTTTTGTTTCAAGTTTCACATCCCATATTTTTTTCACCATTTTTGTTTCAAGTTTCAAACGAAATTTAATTATACATTGGAATTGTGGGACTTTTGTTTGCCTCAATATCGGTCGACACACCAACCGAATTCCAAAATTTGGCCCGGCGACCGAATCTCCCACAGAGGACTCGACCGAATTCGAATTCGGTCGTCCAGTCCTCAACCGAATCGAATTCCGGCCCTCTGTGGGCAGCCTAATGAGTCTAGTCTAGTATGTGGCGAGGGAGTGTAAGTGTGTAAAAGTGTCAACTCGAGTTAAAATACACCCCAATCTCAAACCTTGTTTCAACCTCAAAATATGGAACTTGATTAGAGCTCAACCAAGCCTTTATCTTCATGTTCAAGCCTATAAATTACCTGGAGATATGAATCTTGCTTTGCTCAATTATCATAGCTGATTTTATGTTAACACTCAATTATTACAAGCCTGAATTAGCTTTATCGATACTTGATGTAGATCGAGTCTAGAAGTCTAATCAAATATCCAAGCTTGACTCAAATCCATTGTCATGATATGTTTAAGTGTATCTCAAATAACTATTGAGTTGATTTTATATAGGAGGTGCTTATTTAAGTTTATATGTTTTTCAACTTATGTTTGATAAGCTTATTTTAGAATTTATAAGTTTTTTTTAAACTAATACGTAACTATGAGCTTTAAAATAAACCGCAAAATACTTGTTATTTGCGCCCCTTTGCCTATATAATCGTACAAGAAAACGAAAGGTTGGTAAATAAATAATGATACAAGTAGTGATGGTCACCGTAATTGGCTGCCGAATTGAGAAAAGATACAAAATTAGGTCGGCCACGAACCTTCCTAGAAGCTTCAAACTAAACGTCGACATCCTGGCCCTATTCTATACTCTCTCATTTTATCCAATGAATATTCCACTAAAAAAATATATATTCTTTTAACATCTAAAACATGCTTTATACATTTATTAAATAGTTTTCTAGTGCGAAAAAGCTTGTATCTCAATGTTACCTCATGTTATGTGACAAGCTTAAGACATGTAATATGAATTGTGGTGTATATTTTTAACCGCTCTAAAAAAAACTAGTTTTATACTTATTCTTTTGAAAATGGCTGATAACCGACACGAGTAACGACCTAATACCAAAGACAATACATAGAAGGAAACGTTTGACTAGTTCAACAACCTCTTAAGATATATTTTTCATCAAATAGATGTTACAAATGGTAAATGAATGAGGTTTTTCATATACNAAAAAAAAAAAAAAAAAAAAAAAAAAAAAAAAAAGGTAGTAAACCTCTGCCATAACACTAATGAGGTATAATTTACTCGTAATAAACTAAAGTCATCACAATATTATTTAAAATATTGGTCTTAACATAACTATAATATGAATATGCTTAGATACGATAAAAGTTTGGCATTTCCAACATTATTATTGTCACGTTTGTCACAAGTCAACTATATTTGTGGTTCTCTTAACACAAACATACATACTCCACCAAAATTCCATTCCACAAAAACAAAGCATGGAAGAAGAAAAACAATACCAAGACTTACTTCCTGTGATGGCCGAAAAACTAGACGTAAACGCGTTTATCGACGAGCTATGTGGCGGTTTTCGCCTGCTAGCAGACCAGGAAAGTGGGCTGATCACACCCGAAAGCTTGAGGAAAAATTCAGGAATTTTGGGCATGGAAGGAATGAGTAAAGAGGAATCAGAGAGTATGGTTAGAGAAGGAGACTTGGATGGTGATGGATATCTTAATGAGACCGAGTTTTGTATACTAATGGTTAGACTTAGTCCTGAAATGATGCAAGATGCTGATATGTGGTTAGAGAAGGCTATTCAGCAAGAGATTGATAAATCGTCTTCTTCATCTTCTTCGACGTTGGATAATATTTGACGCTTAATGGTATCAGATCTTGTATTTGGATGTTAGTTCCATATGTTTATGGTGTAAAACCATGGTAATCTGTATCTTATTGCTGTTGAACTAATTAAGTTGAAAGAATGTTCTAAGCTAGTTTTTGATGTTAAATGAAAAAGTTGTGATTTAACCATCAATCAGTCTGAATGTAACAAATTCAAGTGATCCTAGTCCATAACATGTTTAGACAAACATATTGATTCTAAATAATAATTTGAATACACTTATCACTAACAATCTGGTCATGTACATTAGCCACAAATTGCATATCTTGTAGTCTTGTACTGTCCGTCGTGTTTCATCTGATTCTTTTTATCCCTTTAGTCGTCGTGTTGTTTCTTGCGCATCTATGTTATTTTGCTTCGCTTAAAAAGAACAATTAGTGTATGTCGACTATTCATAAGCAATAATTTATCTTTGGGATTAGACGTTTTCAAGATACCAAACCAGTTCAACAAACTTCCTGACTTGATTAGAAACCTGAACTAAGCCGTTTCACTGAAGTAGATCAGCGATAATCTCGAAGACGACATGATTTTGAACGGAGTTTTCAGAGCAGTAGTACTTGAAGTCGAATCTATAATCTCGGAGATGAGAGAAGGAAGGTTAAGGTGGTTTGGTCATGTCAGGAGGCGGCCACAATCAATGCCACTGCACCAGTAAGGGGAGTCGAAGCGCTAATAGTCGACGGTTTGAGAATGAGGGGTAGACCTAAACTTAGGTGGGAGGATAGACTTAAGCAAGATATGAAGGAGTTTCTCTTGTCCGAGAATATGACTTCAGATAGGAATGCGTGGAGAGATAGGATTAGAATTTGGCGGTAGTTCGGACTAAGTTGTTTGAGGGTGTGAGGTAGTTGTTGCGTTTAGGCCTTATAGGAGAGTCTCTTAATAGTCTTGCCCCCTTTGCGTTTTAGAAATAGAACACCTTAGCGTTTTAGAAATAGAACCCCTTAGCTGGTTCCCTTTGAACTTTTTAGGCGTTTAGTGACCTCTCTTGTTCCTTTTGCTTTGCCTTAGGTATAGGCTTCATGGGGTTGCCCTGCTTGAATCTTTGTTGGTTTCTTAGGCCTTTGGTCATGTTTTGCCTTTTGCCCCATTTTCTTTGCTTGCGTTTTTCTTGATGCTCTTGCCCTTTTGCTTTTTGCGTTTATGCTTTTGCTTTTGTATGTCTTTGCTCGTGTCCCCCGCATCTTTAGCGCTTTATCTTTTCTATTTTGTGGGTTTCTTGCGATGTTTATTTATGTTTATGTTCTTTTGATGGTATTCTGCCTATCCGCTTTGTACGCTTGTTTTTATCCTTTTGTCTTTTGACTGCTTATCTTTGTTATTGCTCACCTTCACACATGCTTATTTCTGAGCACTTTCACCGCACATTTACATTTGTCGGAGATCTTCTTTGAAGTAGTCTCCTTACTCTCGGGTTTATCGTGGAGTAGAGATAGGATTTGTCAATATTTTACTTTTTTATATCCCACCCCGGCGGGATTAGGTACGTTGTTGTATATCAGTGTTAATCTTTCTTGTTATTACCAGCATCACGTGTAGTGATATAAAGTGATAAACGCATTATGAAAAGTGCATTACATACAGAACATTATCATTATGTAATACAATAATTAACTTAAGATTTTATGAGAAAGATCTATATAACTAAGTTTAGGGGTAAAGGTTCAAATGCAGTTAGGTTATACTATCTAATCATGTGTTGTGCTTTCCCACTCAACCTAATAAGATGTAAAATATCACACTAAATTCACAATATCTCCAATATGTTTTGAAAATGTTGCCCTTCAACTTCCTCAAGTACAGCTGCAGACGTTGATATACGATAATGATAACTAAAGCAACCATCGCCCCACACCATTAACGGAAGTTTTTAAGAAATCTGTTCATAATCTTTGAGCTTTTATACAACCGAAAATTATGCCAAAAACTGACTTCTTGCATACTCCATGTTGTGTAGAATTTAGGACATTCTAATGCCTCAAGCAAGATTTTGATGCTGTTGTCAAACACTTAAACATACCAATAAGAATCCAAGTAACAAGAATTTCACACATTCAATCAGCGACAATAACTAACTAAAAAGACTCTGCCAATTTGGAATACATTCATCTCCACATATCTAATTTACTAAACCTGAAAGCTATCAGACTTTAGAGCATGAGATGCAAGCCAAGCACACAACCTCTCAACTCCTTGATCTTCGCACAGGAGAGCGGCTGTAAAAAAAATACAAAACCATGTCAAGCAAAGTATGCAACAGTTTTGCAGATGTAATTAGGCAATGAATAGTTATATTAGCTTAATACAAGAATGGCCATATTACCTGCGATATCTGTCATATCCAGGGCTCTGAGGCCTCCCACGTGAGGGTCCATTGTACGTATCATAGACAGGACTATGAGCACGACCATAATCAGGGCTTGGTCTGCTACGACCATAATCAGGGCTTGGTCTGCTACGACCATAATCAGGGCTTGGTCTGCCTCTCCTATAAGGACTAAGTGACCTTCTAACAGGACTATCACCTCGTCTGCCATAATCTCTCCTAGGGCTCCTCGACCTATCTCCTCTCTCACCATCATCCCTTAAAGCATATTCCACTGAAACTACCCGATCCAAGACTTTACTGCAAACAGAATGTCCAACAATCGTTATGCCGTGTCATAATACAGTACTATGAACAGTAAACAAGAGAAAACAAAAAGAGGAGCTACTGCATCGGCACCGACCTCATGTGTGTACACTCCAAGGCTTTTGTGGCTTCTTCTTGTGTTTCAAATTGCACAAATGCAAAGTTGCGTCGGATACGAACATGAAGAATCTTTCCATAAGGCTCAAAGTGCTTCTCAATATCACGAACCCTTGTGTGGACCGGGTCAAAGTTTATTACAAACAATGTCTTGGTTGGCCTCTGATTTGACACAGACTTGGATCCATCACGGTGTCGATTGCGTTCACCCTGACAAATACCATCTTTAGTTAAGACTTCAATTTGTTCCATAATAGCTAGGTCACATTGTGATCATAGTAGTTTGATGAGAAATTAAATACAGCAATGGCCGAAAATAAAAGCAATGAAAAAGATAGTTCACATTGACCCGACATACCCTAGCCCATTCAACTGAGAGCTTGCGCCTGTCATATCCAAACGCGGTATTATCAAGTGCATTAATGGCATCTTCAGCATCACGCTCATCCTCAAAGTAAACAAAAGCAAATCCTGTAATGAAAAACACAGTTAGAAAGCCAGAAAATAGAAAAACAACGAAGCGTTCACTTAATTGACAGGCAGTACACATCAAAATGAGGTTACTTATTCCTCAAAGAGACTAGATAAAGATACAAAACCTGCAAATATGTGAAGGTCTGATGAACACAAGAATGTAGAAGCCTTGCAAGATCAACTAAAGCATGATGATGATGGTATAAAAATTATTATAATCCAAGTCTCAATTCTGAAAATGAAATTGCTTAAGCATGCTTCACCATGTTCACAGCATGTATTCAGAAACGGTAAGGCTAGGCATGTCAGTATTTAATTCATCAACCCGCATTATCACTGTAGAAATGCAAGAAAAGTCGAACTAGCAAATCCCAACATGACAATTCTTGTGATATGACAGGCAATGAGGTAAGTGCACGAGATGATCGAGTGAGTATAGTGTAGAAGGAGAGCAGACAGGTAGATATGTTACAGTTCCCTTAATTTTTTATTGCAAAGGAGTTTGTAAGCCAAAAGAGAAGCTCAGTTTCCCTTGGTGGTTGTGCCTGCGTCAAAACAAACACTTAAACACGGAGATCTGCTTCCAATCGACTTTAAAATTTCCACCACCCTTTTTAATCCCACTAGACGCAAGATTCACACAATGAGCTTTCAAAACAATGGTGAATCAATATTTTTGAAGTCCTTGATCATTTATACTCAACCATAATCATATAAAAACAAACCCTGCTTTTAGGATACGCACCTAGAAATCAAAATCAATATTTTTTTTTTCTTTGAAAACCCACCAAGAGTTGTTAAGATCGTATCAAAAGTGGCACCCTGTGAACACAGACTCGCAATGAGTCAACTAGGTTCGTAGCTCAGATGTGTTGGAAAACAAGCAAATTTTGGATAGGAAATCGTCATCTAAGAAATTTTGAATACGCACTCTATAAGAGTCGAGGCTTTTATAATTTTACCTTCATCACTTTGATGACTGTGATAGAGTTAGGATCAAACAAGAAGAAAAATTAAAATAAGAATGATAAGAAGAAACCACAACCACTCATTTCAGATGCACCTACAAAAATAGATGCATCTCCCCTTAAAATTCTCCCTCCTATTTAAAATGTGTGGCTAGAAATTCTTCTTATTCTTCCTATTTTAGTTTTTCTTCTTACTGGATCCCTTCCCGACTGTGATAAACTAAAACCCTAATGCTTTAAGTTTGTTAGTTTATGCAAGTCTTGGAAAAGATGCAAAATAAATGGCGTGTGTGGTTTTTTAAACAATAACTGATAATTTATTAGCATTTATATGAATTATAGGCACCTTTAACTATCCAAAACCTTCTTTGGTAACCCTCAATATGAGAAACTTTGATGAAGTTTTAAAAAGTAACAATGAATACAATCTTAGTATAAATAATAGTTTTATTTAAGTTCAAAATCAAAAACTTTGTCTATTTGTTATAGAATTAAGGATTGGCAAAGAAAGTATTAAGCAGTTAGGAGGCGCATTTACTTCACAGTTCACATTAATGCTTATAAAGGTAACCAAAAACCATATCAATTTACATTCTACAAAAAGTGGCACTCAATATTAATTCGGTATTTTTTTTTTCCAAAACTTCTATAAAGAAACCAACTCAGAGTATTAGAGTTTCGCATGACATCAAAATAATAAAAATGAAGGTGAAACGATATAATCTTAACCCCTCAAATATGAAGCAGCGAATGAACAAAATGAAGCCACACTTTCTGACGATCTACCTATGGACAGTATGTTCATTTTCCCAAAAAGTATGCGTTTCAAACTGAGGCAACTCAGTCCGAATCAGTCAAAAATACAAGTCCGAGCCACATGCTATAAAAACTCAGGTAAACCAGTTGCTACTTTCAGATACTAAGTCTACTCATACAAGTTTAACAACTATGCTACTAGTGATATAATATAATTCATTCACTATTTTTAATATGTTAATATTCTTACATGTCTAGTAGAAGTGAATATACTTGTACTTTATTAATATATTGTCACATGTCAAAAGATAGGATTTTGAGTAACGAGATACAAAACCATGACCATACCGTATGTCAAGAAAACATCGAATGGGGTTTTGGCTTAGCTTAACTGACGGGCTTACTGAAATTTAGAGAAATCAATAACTTCATTTTAAACAGCTTATAAGTTTACCGTCTTATCAAGTTCTTAAGCTATAACGTCTTAAACAGTTAATTATTACCTTTTTCGCATTTTCAACAACTCATTAACCCAAGACAATGTTTTGGATTATATACCACAAAAATTTATAACCCTAAGATCCTTTAAACCCATTGTTGCAAAACCGATTAATCGCCGACTAATTGCTAGGCAGTCATATGCCTTGGCAATTTGAGTAAATCGGCCATGTTGGCCGGCCAGGCCAAAAATCAGTCAAAATCGGACCCAAAGTACATTTTTAGACATTAGCAGTAGCAATTTTGATTAATGTTGGTGAGAATCGATTTGTGAAAACTATGCGAGCTCTGAACTATTTCAATTATTAAGTATTTATGTTCATGGCATACACATATTTTTTAAACTTATACATAGAAATTTTTAATCCAATTAATCCCCACCTAATCCGATTACTAGATACATGGTGCCAACCGCCCGACTAGCGCCTAGCTGAATTTGCAACATTGCTTAAACCTAAAGCGCTCATCTCTAGCATAAATTCCAAGCACAAGATTTAAGCATATCAGCAATTTAAAGTGTTCGGATCATCCAAACTGCTTCTACTTTTCACGGAACGCGTATTTCCTAAAACCTTAAAACATGTGCGCTTGGCTCTCACATCATTCATTTATCCACTAATTAATTTTATAACTTCTTTTCTACTAACTACTAATATTCTGGTTTAACCATTGCTCGTACAAGTTGAAAAAACAATGTCTATAGGTAATTGTCATCGTCATCTACAATATGAGAAAGTTGAGGCTTCATCATCTCAATTTCTGCATCACTCTTGAAGGGTTAAGACTTGATCACGTCAGCTTTCATCATTTTGTTGACTACAATAAACTATTAACCTTAGTGGCATTTTAAAGTTTGTTTATTTATACTACTCTTTGAAATAAAAATACCAATTAAATAACGTGTGCGGATTTTTAAACACTGTCAACACATTTACAGTTTTTTTTTTGGTAACTTATTAGCGTTATTTGGACTATAGGCACATCCCAAATTCCAATACTGTCTCCGGTAACCCTCAATACCCAAAACCAATTGTAGCTGTAAATACACTTTTTAGATTAAGTAAAAGGAATTAAGTCACGGTGAAAAGCGTCATTAATTTTTGGAGATAAAGATTAGCGCCGATAGCATTGGACACTTAAGATGTGCATTTAATTCACAATAACACTTACGAGGTAAAATAAAACTATTAATTGCAATTGTTTAAGATACCGCATTCCCTGTTTATCTGGTATTTTTATTTCCATAACTTATATAAAGAAACAAATCAAAATATTAACGCTTTAGTCATCGCAGACATTAAAAATAATGAAAACAAAGCTGAAACGGTGAAGTCTTAACCCCTTAAAGAGTAAGCAGAAATGGATAAAATGAAGCCTCGACTTTCTCAAATGGAAGATATATTCTAAGTCAACTCGTACCGAGTCGTATGAGTCGACTCACTACTCATACAGGTTTAACAACTTGCTATCGATGGTATAATATATTTGATTTATTTGTTTTTGAATATGCTATAAATGTTTTTTTACATGTCTAGTAGATATCTTGACTATTACAAGTCGACTCACGCGTCAAAAGATAGTATTTCGAGTCACGAGTCAAAAATCTATGACCATACCCTAACAACTTGGTATGTCATGAAAACATGAAAGGGGGGTTTTGGCTTTAGCTTAACTGATGGGCTAACTGAAATTCATAAAAGTCGTAAACAAGTTCTTAAGCCATAAGCTCATAAACCGTTAAAAAATAACCAGTAATCGTTAACCTAAGAGGGTGTTTTCAATTATATATGTCACAAAAAGTTCTAAACCTAAGATCCCACAAACCCATTGTCGCAAAGGTCTAGGTAGGCACTTAATCGCTAGGGCGAATAAAGTAAATTGGCCAAGGTCAAAGATGAATAAAAATCAGTCGAAATCGCCCCCAATTCGATTTGAGCCATTAGCAGAATGAAAAACGATATGAGAAAACTATGTGCTCTTTGAACTATTTGAATTGTTAAGTATCGAGTATTATGTTCATGTCATAGACATAATTTCGAAAGCGCCTTGCGATATTTACAACATTGCTTAAACCCAATGCACTCATCTCTAGCATAAAATTTTAAGCACAGAATTAACCATATTAGCCATTTAAAGCATCCAAACTGCTTCTACTTTTCACGGAATGCATATTTCCTAAACTCTAAAACTTGTGCTCTAACATTATTCGTAACGATTTCCTAAGCATATAAGTGCCATCTACTGCCGGAGGTCTTCCTGGAAGCAGTCTCCTTACTCTCGGGTAGGGGTAGGGGTAGGACTGTCTACATTGCTTAAACCCAATGCAGTCATAAAATTTCATTAAACGCATAGTACTTCCTAAACTATAAAACATGTGCTGCCTCTAACATTAATCATCTTGTATGGATTTGGTAACTTGTCATCTACAAAGTAAGCTATTATTTATTAAATAAAAAAAANGAGCTTCTCCAAATCAGATTGACGTGTCTCGTACTCAAAATTCCCAACAAATATTGGCCTCATCTTCACTATACATAAATAATGCAAAAAATCGATTCAAACATAAATAATGGTACATAATAATGAATGTAAGAGATGATAGATAGAGATACCTCAATTTGAAACCCTGTTTTGAATTTGGGGCAAGTGTTTTAGGGTTGAGATTTATTTATTACTATTTGAGATGACTGAGGGTGGAAGTGTTTCGGCTTTAAGTCCATTCGTACATTGGGCGGGCATTCGGCCCATATCATTACAGCAAATTTTTAACCCATCACAAACCAATATTTTGCTTCTCTAAAAAGGTAATCATAATTAGGGCTGCAATCAAGTAAAACTTTTATCAAGCAACTTGAGCTTGAGCTCGAGCTTAACTCGATCAAGCCAAGCTTTTATCAAGCTCAAATCCAAAAAAATTAGCACGAAACATATAACAAGTCAAGCTCAAGCATTTGATAGCTTGGCTCGAGCTCTTACCAAGCTTTTTAGAGCTTTAATATATATATTTTTTCATAATAAATTTATATAAGTATTTAAGGGCTAATTTAAGTATTACCCTAATTATAAGGACTTATTTCATAAATAAATGATTTATATATTTTAGAAGGATTTTTTACTTTAAGTAATCTAACGATTTGTATTCTAGCGTCTCTTGTCTCTTCTCCGATGATTCAACAACCAAGTAAACTTCTCTTTTTATTTTTCAAGAAAAAGTTGTAAGTTTACTTATCAACAACTTTTATTTGATAATGTTAAGTGTTAACATCAACAAAAACTAATCATATTTATAGTCTAAATGATATTTTTACAATGTGTTGAATATCGTCTATATGGAGAAAAATAAATCATTTATATAAAATATAGATTTAAAATATGTAATGTTGTAACGAGTTGGGTACGATAACCTTATTTATAGAAATATTTAGACATTAGAACCTTATTTAGCACTTTCGCTTATGTTTCATTATAATGTTCGACTTGGGTACATAAAGTTTGTAACACCCCAAACCGGATAATGGTCTAAAGTGTAACATTATGGTGTCATTTCAGAACATAAAGCGCAAGCGGAAGTCTTATCCCAATAAATTACAAATCTTGAGACTAGGAAGACTAATAAAACAAATACAATCAAAACTAACTTCTAAAAGAAATGAGATACTCAGACATAAATCTGAAATAAAATCCATGAATACTAAGGTAGGGTTAGTCTACTAAAAAGCTCCTACTCTCATCACTCAATCCCAGCCTCCAACTTGATACCTGCCGCAGGGAAAAGAAATGCGGCTGAGCTAACGCTCAGTGAACAGATATAAACATATGAAAGATAATTGAACATAAACGAATAAACAAACAATCCAATGAGAACCTGCTGAGATACAATGTCATAAAGAATATGAATGGTCATATGAGAATGAAAGTCAAAGAAATACAGAAAGAGTAAAAGGGATAGTAACAGAAGTTGCTCTAGTACCAAAACATTTCATTTCACATTTCATTATACCGTCAATTCATAAGTTGTACAAGGAGGGGAGACCTCTCAAGTACCAAATGGAGTAGCTAACTCCCAGAAGTGAAATGGCGTACATGGCACGCACAACCAATCACTAATCATTTCAGAACAGAACATTATGCCTAGGATGCATCCATACGCTTCCCTGCAAAACAGATTAGCACATACCCTAGCTCAAAGCTAGCATACATACTCAGATAATGGCCACATATACAGATAAGGGAAACGCCGTGGATCAATCACACCTCCACAGAAAGTGTCATGCCATTGGTGCCTCAATGACATGGCGATGTTACCTCCATCGCTAGGGATAGTACCTTGAGCAATGGGTCAATTCAAATGGATCAAAACAAAGGGTCATAACAATGGTTCAGATCAAGAGTTCATATCAAAGGTTCATATCAATGTAAACAAATCAAAGTCAATGAATACGAATCATGAGAAACGAATAATTAAACAACCGAACCAACCGATAACGATGTACGGAAAAGTGGTATCCAAAATATCCATACCGATACAAAATGCAAGTGAAAGAATGTCTAAAAGTAAGAATGAATATCCGTACGATAACGAAATGCAAATGAAAGAATGCTTAAAAGAAAGAGTGGATATTCGTACCTTAATGCAATTGAACGGAAACAAACGAATCAATGGACGTTACGTTATCTTCAATGAATCTACACGGATTAGGGTTCATAATATATTAAGTAAGTTTCCACATTTAGCCAACTTAGGTTAAAACGATATTATTAAAGTCATTTAGGTTTAGGGTTTCTATTAAAGTTTAATAAATGTCGAAATAAATATTACCATTTAGGGTTTCTAATATAATGAAAAATAGATATTACAACTTAAGTTTAAAAGTGTAAACATTACAAAGTTTAGGGTTCAAAGTGTAAATATCATAAGTTTATATATATATATATATATATATATATATATATATATATATATATATGTATATATATATATATATATATATATATATATATATATATATATATATAGTGTTGGGTTCTTTTCAGAACCAAATAAACTGCGAGAACTGATTATAGCCTTTAGATGAATTGATCAACGGATGAAATTAATTGTGCCATGATTGTAATAAAAGAGAAGTTTAAATATTATTTTGCTGAGGTTGGAGGGGTAATAAAGGAATTTTATATCACCCTTTTTTTTAAAACCGTCAAACAAAATTCGTTCATTTTGGAATGAGGTGGTTAGGTTAAATAAACAAATTACCTATTCTCTCTATCTCATTTTTCAACCGCCCCCACCTCAATAACTTTCCCTCTCGTTGATTAAAACATCAATGGTAATTGATTAAGAATTTTCTTGAGGTTTTCATTGTTTATATTATTTTCTTTCGTAATTTATTGATATATTCTTTCGTAATTTGTTGATATCCACTCTGATTCTTTGAGGCGATGTGGGATGAACCCATCTACGATGGTTGTTCATTATGATTTTAATAATTGTTTAATTTTTTTATATTGTTCTTTAACTTCTTTTTTTTTTAATTTTTTTTTTGGTTTTTTAACTTGTCTATGCGTTTGAATCTGATGTGATCTTTTAAATTTATTCGGGTACGTTCTTAGTGTTAATGATATATTGGCCTTGTTTTTATTTTGTGTAAATTGTTACTTGTTGTGTTAGAGTTTTACAATTTCGATACTATACTTATAAATTATAATATAAGGTTAAGAGTTGATTGGATATATTCTCTCTTTTTTATAAAGAAATTCACATCTTCATATTTTAATTAGATAAAGCAGTTTAAATGTAGACAAGTGCACTTCATGAGCTTTATGGCTTTGATCCCAATATGTGTTGTAAACTGTTTAGTTTTGGTTTAAATGGATTATTATTATATTTTAAACTACTGTTGTAGAATACAAATAGATTAAGGCAAAAGTTATTGTTTTAGTTCTTGAAATGCATATGTATTTTATGGCTAATACAAAATCAATAAAAAAAAGTGTGCATATGTGTTATTGAGAGTGCATATGTGTTTTATGGCCCATCTTTCGTTTATAACTTTTGTCGATAAATTATTAGTTCGTATATTTTGTTGTAAAATAGTATTCATAGCTCTTACTTTTTATTGCTCTTATCGTCTTATTGTGCATATGTGTTAGTGAAAGTGCATATGTGTTTTTACAATTTTTGGTGAATTTGAAACCTTTTATGCATATGTGTGTTTACAATTTCATGGTTCCTTTTGTGCATATGTGTTTTGTTAGTTATTATGATTAAATAATTAGTCTATTATTTGTTTGTGGTTACAGGTATTGTTATAATAAGCAATATAAAGAGTGCACATGTGCATAATAAGGGCATATGGACGAACTCAAATGCACATATGCATACAAAGAGATCGATAGTGGCCAATGAGGAAAAATACATGTGCATATATGGCAACATGTATATACAAAGATCACGAAAGTCTCTTATTGCGTTAATAGTTATTAGTGCACACATGTATAATCAGTACATTGTATTTCCGTTTTCTTTTAGACATTTGTATACTCCTTAATATTTATGTTCTTGACTTTAAGTTTTGAATATTAAAGAATTGTGCTCCAAAACACATTATTTTTGGAAAACACATATGCACCTCATTTTTAGAAAACATAAATGTTGAAAAAAAAACCAAAAAATAAAAAAAAAAAACAATTCTGTAAACAAAGGATTTAAATGATTGAACACTAGATTATATGTGCAACACGTTTTCTCCAAGAGTATCGTATTACACCCACACAAGTTAGTACGTTAAATGCAGCACTTGTCTAGCCATTGACATTTGTTTGGAAACCTGATCACAAGGGGTAGTTGAAGTAAATTGTGATGCATGATGGATACAACAACCTAGTGGCAACGTTGGATTGGATTTTTAGCCATTAATATTGTACAGAGTATAAATCATTATGTACAAGGTAGACACTAACCAGATATATAGTATGTGGCATGATATTGATCTATCTTTTCAATTCGATCATTGCGTATGGGTTTTTATTAAACGCTCACGTAATAGAGTTTAAGGTGAAATTCAAACTATACCTTTTCTTGGTCTTGTTTATCAAGAGTCTAATGTGTAGATGTTATCAAATTATTAAAACAAAAGACAGGTTTGAAGATGAGGCCGCATCAACAAAAGATGAATAATTTTTTTTGCATAGATAAGGTATAAGGAATAAGAGAGAAAGGTGGTGAGGGGTGTATTAATGCTGAAAGAGTGTAGAAATTTGAAGAAGGGAGGAGATACGATTAACTATAAAGCGAAGAAAAAAAAATGGAAACCCAACCGGGACGGACCAATCCTTGCCAATCAAAAAGCGCGGGAAAAGCCTAACTGAAAACGGTGTCGTATTGATATGACAAATGGGAAAAAAGAAATATCACGCATTAGGTTTAGTGGTAATAATGACCAACATCACTAACGCCAATTAGGCAATACATTAGCTTTTCAACACAACCAACATAAAAGCATACCTCATTCAAACACTAATATACCTCACAAAAACCAACATCACATACGCACACAACCCTTTTTTTATCCTCCACAACTCGGTCTTCCCCCAAGACAAACTTCTTCATTTTTTTGCCCAAAGACTCGTTATGTGGACTGTGGAGCTATAGCTAATAACAAAGACGTGTATTATAAAGGGAAAGACGCGTATTGCACGTTCTCCTTAATACCAATAGTCTTACAAGATATACATAGTGTTGTGACTCATTGTCTTATATATCATGAGTCTATTGTATGGGAGTTGTGTTGTCACATGTTGTTACTTGATGATTTTTAATATATTTATTTTGGTTAATTGCTTAAAAAAGTATCATACTTGTCACTTTTTGTTATTGTGTGTATTAAACTCTTTTTTCTTATTGTGTGTACTGAACTTTTAAATTTCGATTATTGTGTGTATATTATAACCATTTTACCTTTACTTTTTTTCAAATTTTGAAGGGTAAAATGGTCATTTTACATCGCTGAATAGTCACAAAATACACACAATAATCGAAATTTGAAAGTTCATTACAAAAAAAAAAAAAAAAAAAAAAAAAAAAATCAATGCATAAAATAACAAAAAATGACAACTATGATACATTTTCAAGTAATTAACCCATTTTTTTTATATGAAGAAAAAAAGAGAAAAAGATTACCAGTATACTTGGGTCTTGGTACTCTAATATTTATCTTGCTTTTTCCTTTTTTTCTAAACATAGCTCTCAGGGTTATAGTTAAAAAAAATACATGTAGGTGGTATATAAAGTCCGTTGAGAAAAATTATGTTTAACATTTTTTCAGTTACTGTCTTTAATCATAGAACATTTAAAAAAAATTGTAAGTCAAACTCATGCAAAATGTATGTTGGATTCACTAATTTGATGTAAAATAATGAGTGAAGGTTAGAAATTATTAAAAATTATTTTTTTCAATCCTTGTATTCTCAGTTTCTTCTCATTCTAAGGCCTAAATGATCATTCGATCCTAATATATCCTAGTTATTAGTCTATCATATTATTTATAAAACTGTTATTAGTTTCTCATGTACTCGGTGGGTTTAGCCCAATGGTGTGTCGAGTATTGCTACTCAAGATATCTTTGTGTATATATTTTCGTGATTGGTTTAATGAACATTATGGGGAATTAATATGGTATCACAGCCTACACCGATCCTCTCTTAATAAAACCCTAACCCTAAAAGCTCTTTTTTTTCCTGCCTGCTGCTGTACGCTTTCTTTGCTTGCTTCCTGCCAATTCTTCACTTGCACTCCCTTGTCATAGCATCATGACGGGAACTCCTAACCCTAAACAACCAATCGATCGTGCATATTCGATCGCTAGCATCAAGGCGTGCATCCCCACCCCCTTGATCTAGACAAATTAAACTACAACTCTTGGAGCTCGTTGTTTAAAAGATTTTGCAAAGCATATGATGTACTCCATCATCTTGACGCCTCCTCCTCAAGCACATCCGCTGCTGACCCGTTATATAAATCCAATGATTCACTGGTTGTAATGTGGATCTACTCGACTATTTCACCTAAGCTTGTAGACATGATAGTTGATGACTCTGCTAGTGGTGTTTCGAAACGCCTCACGGACATCTTTCATGATAATAAGGATGCTCGTGTCATTCAACTTGACAACGAGATCCGTAACATGGTGATTGGCAATCTATCTGTGACGGATTTTTTTCAAGACCTCAAGTCCAAGGCTGATAGGCTTGCGAATCTAGGGTCTAAGGTGAATGATTCCAGCCTCGTTACCTATGCTATTAATGGAGTGCGTGGTAAATTTCCAGAAGTTGCACGTATAATTCGACATAGGGAGAAACTCCCTACGTTTGATGAGATGCGTTCCATGATGCTCCTTGAAGAGAATGACGTGCTTAACCAACATATGGCTGCTAATGTGTCTCACCACACGTCCTCCTCTCCCACAGTTCTCCTTGCGACACCCGCATCTACTGATAAAACCAACACCATGAGCTCTTCGGGATTGGACGCTTGTCGCAATTTTCAACGAGGTTCTTGTACATATGGCGCAAAGTGTAAGTTTGTTCATGGTCTCAATGATTCTCGGCCTCGCCCTAGTTCCAGTAGCAAGTCACAGGTTCCCTCCCATGCACGCTCGCCTCAGAATACTTCTACTTGTGGTGTTTCATCTTCGCATGAGAAAACAAGCACTCAGGTTCTATCATCTGGTTCATTTACTATGCCTAACATGAGTCCAGTACCCTGCCCTGTTTATATGGCCCAACCCAATATAGGTTTATTATATTTTCAATCAGGCCTTGGGACACATGCGCAGCCTATACCACCTGCAAAAACACAACAGGCCCACTTAATGACTACTGGCCCGGTTCAGCCCACACCACTACCTGTTCCACAGGCCAGATACCGGTTCCACAGGCCCAATATTTCTCTGCATATCCGGCTACACAGGCCCAACAGGGAAATGGTATGTTTGTTCCAGGACCTTATGCATATGCAGCGCCATCTTCATTTCCTCCTCAGGCGACCATGTTACCACAAGCTTTTCAAACCATGACTCTTCAAGATCCCGCTTGGAATATGGATACGGGGGCCTCTTCTCATCTTGCAGACAACACAGGTATGCTCACGTCTTTTAGAAATCAAAGCATATATAAATCTGTATTTGTTGGCAATGGCCAATCTATACCCGGGACTTACACGGGACATAGCCTTTTGTACACACCTCACAAACCTCTTCACCTTCATCATGTCCTTGTAACACCTAATATCATTAAAAATTTAATTTTTGTTCGCCAATTTACCCGTAATAATAATGTGTCTGTTGAATTTGATGCTTATGGTTTTTCTGTGAAGGATTACAAGACCTGCCGGCTTCTTCTCCGTTGTGATAGCACCGGCGATCTCTACCCTGTCACTCAACAACCATCCTCCACCAATACCTTTGCTTTACTTACATTGAGTCCTACTACGTGGCACAGACGACTCGGGCATCCCGGTGAAGATGTGTTTCGTCGCTTAGAGTCTAGTCATTTTATTTCATGTAATAAAACAAAGTTGTCCACTTTGTGTCATGCTTGTCAGTTAGGTAAACATACCAAACTTCCCTTTTACAATTCTGAGTCGAATGTTGCGTCTGTGTTTGAGATTATCCACTCAGATTTGTGGACATCTCCCATTCTAAGTGAGAGTGGTATTCGTTACTATGCTATTTTTTTGGACCATTTCTCTCATTATGTTTGGGTATATCCTTTGCTTAGAAAATCTGATTTATTTTATACCTTTGTTGCTTTTCGTGCCTATGTGAACCAACAATTCAATGTAGATATTAAGGCTTTGCAATGTGACCATGGGGGTTAGTATGATAACACCCGCTTTCGCACCTTTTTTCGCCAACATGGCATACAGTTTTGGTTTTCATGCCCAAAGACCTCCGAACAAAATGGGAAATCCGAACGTATGTTACGCACCCTTAACAATATAACCCGTACATTGCTTTTCCAAGCACCTATACCTCCCTCATATTGGGTTGAAGCTCTTAACATGGCCGCTCATCTTGTGAATATTCTACCCTCCACAGCCATTAACAATGAGATACCCTTCACTAAACTTTATAACAAACAACCAACCTATGATCACTTCCGTGTATTTGGATGCCTTTGCTATCCTCATATATACTTTGATCATAAGCTTCAACCTCGATCAACAACATGTGTTTTTCTTGGATACCCTGCCATGCACCGTGGCTACCGATGCCTTGACTTGTCCACTAATAAAATCATTATTTCTCGACATGTTATTTTTGATGATGATGCATTTCCTTTTGGCTCAATGACACCCGATACACCTCCTAACTATGATTTTTTGCTAACCCACCTTATAAATACGCCACCTGCCACTATCCCTCCGTTATTGAATAACGAGCCTACATCACCTACACCACTACCTGACTCGCCAACTACACCCATCGAATCTCCTATACCAATTCAACAACCTTTTAATCACTCACCGCAAGCCCAACACTTACCTACTTCGCCAACCCATCACCTGCCACCGTTATCTCAACCCAATTCACCGGCCCAACAAACTCCTCAACCAGATCACAATATTTCGCAACCCATTGTATCCCATTCACTTGAAACCAATACGCATCCTATGGGCACACGTACAAAAGCCGGAATTTCTAAACCTCTAGAACGCATGAATTGCAACGTTAATACCATTTCCTCGCTTCCCCGTTCCCACATACATGCATTTAATAATCCTCATTGGAAAAAGGCTATGTTAGATGAATATAATGCTTTGATTTCTAACGGCACGTGGGATCTTGTACCACGTCCTGCTAATGTAAATATTATTCGTTCTATGTGGCTCTTCAAGCATAAGTTTAATGCAGATGGTTCATTAAGCAGGTATAAAGCTCGCTTGGTTGCGAATGGCCGTAGTCAGCAACAGGGCGTTGATTGTGATGAGACTTTTAGTCCGGTGGTTAAACCGGCTACCATCCGTACTGTCTTGAGTCTGGCAGTTTCACGTAATTGGCCTATTCATCAGCTTGATGTGAAGAATGCTTTTCTTCATGGTCACTTGTCAGAGACAGTATATATGCACCAGCCACCCGGGTTTGTTGATTCTGCTCACCCTGATTATGTTTGTCATTTGCGGAAGTCGTTATATGGGCTTAAACAAGCCCCTCGGGCATGGTTTCAGCGTTTTGCCANAGCATAAGTTTAATGCAGATGGTTCATTGAGCAGGTATAAAGCTCGCTTGGTTGCGAATGGCCGTAGTCAGCAACAGGGCGATGATTGTGATGAGACTTTTAGTCCGGTGGTTAAACCGGCTACCATCCGTACTGTCTTGAGTCTTGCAGTTTCACGTAATTGGCCTATTCATCAGCTTGATGTGAAGAATGCTTTTCTTCATGGTCACTTGTCAGAGACAGTATATATGCACCAACCACCCAGTTTTATTGATTCTGCTCACCCTGATTATGTTTGTCATTTGCGGAAGTCGTTATATGGGCTTAAACAAGCCCCTCGGGCATGGTTTCAGCGTTTTGCCAGCTATGTTACACGGATCGGTTTTCAGCACAGCAAAACCGATACCTCATTATTTGTCTTTGGTCGCGGCTCAGATATTGCTTATCTATTATTATATGTGGATGATATTATTCTCACTGCATCTTCTACAGCTCTTTTACAGCGTATTATTGCATCACTTCACAGTGAATTTGCTATGTCAGATTTGGGCTCCAAAGTGAACTAGGTAAGGTTATGATGAATGGAGCACACCCCTTTGAGCATATAATTCATCCACCACTCTTTTCTTACGTGGCATACTCCTACCAAGATGGTGTGTATCGCTGCTTCCACCCGCACTTAATTCTAAGTGTAGGGAAAACCTCCCCTATTTCTGTTAAATAAGGGTAGAGTCAGGCTCGTGACTCGAACAAAAACAAGCGCTTCTTGGGAGGCAACCCAAGCTTTGTGTGTTTTATTTGTTTGTTTATTTGATTTTATTTGTTTCCGTATGTAAATTATATTTCTTGCTATTGATTCATGCTTCAAACTAAATTGTGAAAATGCTTTATTTTGTTTTTNGCACAGCGTAAGATAAATCAAGTCGTGTAAAAGTAAGATACTGAAGGGCACCAGCAAGACTGCGATATAAGGTAGGGGACTACTAGAAAAAATGCCATTAGCAACAATTATTTTAACAACAATATAGAAATCGTTGCCAAATTGTGCATTTAGCATCTAATTTTAGCAACGAAATTGTTAACAAAGTTGCAATTTTCTAGCAACAAAAAAATTAGTTAGTATTTTTACAAATGACCATAAATATTTGTTGCTAATTTAGCAACGACTAAGCAATTTCGTTGCATTCTAAAATTAGCACCGATCGAATTAGCAACTAACACCAATTGATGCTAATTCGACCGGTGCTAATTTGAGAATGCAACGAAAAATTGCTTAGTCGTTGCTAAATTAGCAACAAATATTTATGGTCATTTATAGAAATACTAACTAATTTTTTTGTTGCTAGAAAATTGCAACTTTGTTAACAATTTCGTTGCTAAAATTAGATGCTAAATGCACAATTTGGCAACGATTTCTATATTGTTGTTAAAATAATTGTTGCTAATGGCATTTTTTCTAGTAGTCCCCTACCTTATATCGCAGTCTTGCTGGTGCCCTTCAGTATCTTACTTTTACACGACTTGATTTATCTTACGCTGTGCAGCAGGTATGTCTTTATATGCATGATCCACGTATTCCACATTTCACTGCATTGAAGCGCATTTTGCGCTATGTTCGTGGTACACTTGACTATGGTCTTCAGCTTCATGTTTCGAGTACTGCTCAGCTTACTGCCTACACGGATGCGGATTGGGCTGGTTGCCCTGTTACTCGTAGGTCTACATCGGGGTATTGTGTGTTTCTTGGTGATAATCTATTGTATTGGTGATGCGTGGTTTTGTAACCTTACAACAGGTTTTACCTCTCGAGGGATCTCAAGAGGCTTACAACCCCACCAGGCAGTGTACCTGACCGATGTAGTATAGGATAGTGGTAAGTACGGGGGATTGATCGTTCTCTCACAGGGAATAGTGTTCGTTAGGATAGAAAAGCTACTCTAATAGGTCTAAGGGTGGAAGGAAGATTCTTTTTGTATTTTTATATTTTTTTGAAAGCAATTAAAATCTCGGTTTTTAGAGGAAGGGCGGAATTAGTTGCTAGTCAACTAACCCAAGTTTACTACTTATGCAAATTAAAATAAAATAAATATCTAAACTATTGTGGTTGTGAAAACAATATGGAGAAAATTGTGTTTACTTAGATTTCATTACTCCCTAACTATCTTTTACCGGTTAATTGATATGTGTGTTACTTGTGTGGATGAAGGGTGTATTCCTAATAACTCATGGAGTGGCATACATATCTCTCCAATTCTATGAGCTCTTATCTCGCCCTATGCCATGCACGGCACAACCATAGGGGTTGTAAACAGTGGCTCATGCGTTAAATACTACCTTAATAGCCTAGTATGCCTTGGCTACATGTTTCCCAAGACGTTCAAGCACGTTACCATAAAGGAGGTTGGCCAGTTTTCTTGAGCCTAACATTGATGGAACAATCATCCCAACAAACAACAACACACACCAATCAACCAATAATTAATAGTTAGGTTTCATTAGATCTAAGCAAACACTAGAGAATTTAGCTACTCATGTTAATTGAAAGACAAGCAAGATAGATAGACAACCAACACATAGACATATTGATTGAATTAAAGTGAAGACTTATCTTTAATTAAGCACTAGGGTTCCAAGGGTTGGAAACCCTAAAAGTCACAGAAAATTCGTCTTTAGGGTTTGCCCTAAAAGTTCTCCACAAAGTTCCACACATAATGAATGAAAATTAGAAAACTATATATAGATTTTACACTCTGACGGCGTCAGGTTATAAGGGCTGACGCCGTCAGCTCGCCGCCATTAGGTTTCTCGGATGGCCTAGATCCACTTCTGACGCCGTCACCTTATAAAACCTTCTGGGCCGTCACTCTTTAACTTTACTCCTGACGGCCTACTTTTCCTAACACCTGACGGCGTCAGGTGTTAAATCCAAAATTTCCTCTGGCCCGTCATTTGATAATTGGTTTCCACTCTTTTGTCAAGGCTTTCTGACGGCGTCACCTTGTGACTTCTGACGCCGTCAGGTTGTAAATCTTCATCTTTTGAGACTTTGTCGTTTTCTTCACTTTTATGCTCCAAAAACGTCCGAATATGCATGTTTTCCAGAATTCCTCTCAAAAGTACCTAAAATGACAAAAGGAACGATTTAGGGCAATATTTGATCACATTTATACGAATTAGGGCTTAAATGACCCCCTAAAAGCGTAACACTTTTCGTCTCATCAAATACCCTTACACTTGGGATTTGCTTGTCCTCAAGCAAATGAGCTTTTATTCCAATCAAAATATGAGTTAGGGGTCATTTAACACGAATATAAAAGTAATTACAACAAGTAGTTATTAGACCCAAATCATAATAAGCACGGAAATCATACACTAGCACCTCACAAATAGTGTTTGGATTCTCACATCTCTCAAATGTCATAAAGTATATATCTCATAAATGGAAACGGAAAATAACACTCACTACCTGTCATAGCAAATAGATTACCATAGGCTTGGGAGAGGATCAATTACTCCTCCACTATGCGTAAGCACCTAAGATAAACTATCAAAGAGGTCTTTATAAAGGGTTGTAACGTAAGGTGTAGGGATATGATAACACGGTTTGGTTGGAATAAGGGGTATTTAGTGGTGGCAAGTCAATTATCATGATCAAATACATGCACTTTACATCGTTGCTTAAGTCAAGACTCGACTCAATCTTAGTCTAAAAATGAAATAACAAAAACTAAAAAGGAACATAAAAGGAAACGGGATGGTAGTCCGTATGTTTTTCTTCTTTCTTTTTCATATTTTTTTTTTTATTTTTCTTGATTTTTTGATTTTTTTTTTATTACACTCTTGCCCTACCATCCAAAATAATACATCATAGGGGATTTGCATTCCCCTTACACTTGAATCTTTACATAACTTTACAATCACTATTCTAATGACTCGAATTAAGATAATCGAAAAACTTGGAGTACTTTTAAAATATTTAGCACGTATGGGGGTAATAATGTTGTTCTTCCCCATTACTTCATTACACTAGTACTTTACCCATGAGTCCCAATCGTCCCAAAACAATATGTACAAGGATATGACTTAACTTAGCAACCATGTAATTGACCGGATAATTAACTAAGGGTTTAACAAATGTTTTCACAATAATGCACCAAAGGTGGGTGCATACAAGGTAGGCTAAGGCGATTTGGGTGTACATTTAGTGGGGTGTAAACAAATTCTCACTTTGAGTAAGATGCTCAAAGGTCGAAACGAAAGGATAGGCTCGGAGGGGTGTACTAGGGGTATCGTGTACCAAAAATGGATACAACGCAAAGGGTGTGGGAGAATTACTTGACCAATGAAGTCAATGTAATTATAACAAATATACGGGTGTAAAACAATGGGTTAATCCTAATGCCTCTTATCATGTAGTAAATCTTAACTACACGAATGTAGTCTCACTTGTGGATTTGAGATGGTCCTAACGCAAGTTCTAGAATCTAAATACTACCGGTACTCACATCATAGCACCAAAGATGGATGCTTTTCCTACCAATTCTAGGGGCGAACCTCACATATTTGGGGTGGAAAATTTTTTAGTGGTACGGTTTTGTGCTAGTCATACAATTTCCTATCCATGAGACGCTCATTAAGATCAAGGTTTCACTTCTAAATGTTGTAAAAAATTTTAAATTGGCGCTAAAATTGCCCTAACAAATATTTCTCTTGGTTTTATTACAAATTTACTATCAAACAAAGCAAAACATCAAGCGTAAGTATATTCTCAACGGTGCTTTCATTTACCCCCCTTACACTTAAACCGAACATTGTCCCCAATGTTCAAATAAAAGACGTAAAAGTAAATAAGATGAAAGAATGAAATCAAATACTCCCCTGAATCGTTTGTTGTGGATAGTGATGTAACATGGTTAGATCTTCTTCCAAGATAGACGAACGTTCAAAGCTTCCCTTCCAAAATAATAAACGTCTTCTTGTCCAAAATAACCTGTTAACCTGAAAAAGATAAAGGCCAACCTCGCGTAAAATCGGCGGTAAAATCTACATAATAAGATATAATGCTTGTGGAATGAATATTTTGCAGAATTCCTGGAGATTATAAGTTAAAGAATTGACAAAACTTTTTAGGTTTCCGGAAAAATACAAAACTTTCAAAAATTGCAGAAAATTATAACCTGACGCCGTCAGGTGTTAACCCTGACGCCGTCAGAAAGTTCTGACAGAATTCTCATGTTAAGCTTCCGGGAAAAATTCTGGAAAAACTAGATCTTACTTCCTGGAATTCCTGCAAAAATTCATTATGACTCGATACAAGCATTTGACTCAAACAAGTACTAATATGTATGCTAATTTCATTGTTATGATTCATGTTCATTCGTTCTATATAAACCGATTTAGATTTCCCTTACACTTAGCTTTTGCAAAATACCTTTATATGTAGTTAAGACGAAGTTAAAAACAAAATAAAGCATTTTCACAATTTAGTTTGAAGCATGAATCAATAACAAGAAATATAACTTACATACGGAAACAAATAAAATCAAATAAACACACAAAAACACACAAAACATGGGTTGCCTCCCAAGAAGCGCTTTTCTTTATTAACGAGTCTTGTAGCTAGACTCAAAGTCACCGTACGTTACGTGACTTCGTCGTTGGTCTCGGTTCCTAAGTCATCCTCTTTTCCGGTTTTGTATTCGGGCCCTAAGTTCAAACAATCCTTATAGAAACCGAAAATCCTTTTCATGACATAGTCTACTCCCCTACGTCTATCCTCATCATTCCTATAGTAAACCGCTTGTTTGAGCTCCTTCTCAACGTTTGACAAGTGTTGGTATTGCTCTATCTTATACGGCATTTGGTAGTTCACCTCATCGGTCTCATCCTTAAATGTGACTATCCCTAAGGAAGGTTCATGAGTCATTCTAGAGACCTCGATAAATGGTTTGCCTAAGACTACTTGGGTCACACTTGCATCGATTATTGGGCGGATATCTTCTACAATCACAAAGTCGGTGACATAGGTAAAGTTTCCTACATAAACCGGTAATCCTTTAACTCTTCCCGTGAAGTTACTAATCCATCCCTTATCGGGAAACACTCTATACCCTAGTTGACTTTTCATTATCAAATTGTATTGAGCTCTAGTCATGATGTTAATGGGTGATCTAGGGTCAATGTACGCTTTCCAAATATGCAAATGCCCGATGTTGCATGGTATGTTGAGATTAGATGGATCGCCCACCTTGAAAATTGGGTTACCTAGGATGTATGGGGTCTCGGAGTCATCGAATAGATTCTTATGATATGCTCGCTCTTCCTTAGTGGGTAACCTATTGAAGTAATCCTCCTCCTCTACTTCTTCTATTTCGCTAACCTTAGCCTTCCTATCATCCTCTAATTCCTTACTCTCATCCTTTGATTCACTATCATTCTCACTCCTATCAATTGGTCTAATGGTCACAACGTTTACGAAGTGGACATGTTTGGATGAAGAGGGGTCCTTGATTTGTGGTTCGCTATTGGTGTTTCTAGCGTCCTTTTGTGGGGGTGATAGCACTTGGTTGTTGAGGGCTTTCAACAAGTTGTCAATTTTATTGGTCATCTCTACTTGTTGTTGATTGAATTCGGATGTGAATTTAGCTATGCGAGCTTCTTGAGATGCCATAAAATTGGACATCAATCCTTCAAAGTTGTTGGTACTACCATAGTTGTTGGAAGGATTGTTGTTGAAGGTACGGTTTGAGGAATTACCGTTGGGTTGAAACCGGTTAGGTGGGTTGGAAGAATTGTTTTGGGGTGCGTTTTGGTTTGACTTCCACCTAAGGTTGGGGTGATTTTTCCATGAGGGGTTGTATGAATCTCCATAAGGGTTTGGCTCGGGTTTGAAAGTGTACCACTTATCTCCCGCTCCGTCGGTACGCGTGGATGCGTAGTCCGCAAAAGCTTGTTCGGGGAGTCCCATGCAATCACGAGTGTCGTGGGGACCACTACATAATTCGCACGAAGAAGTGATTTTATTCACTTGGCTTGAAGTTTTAGGAGCTTCGTAGGATTTCATGAGAAACTTGACTTGGTCTTCAAGTTCTATGATCCTACGGTCGGAAGTGCTTGAATTATTCGAAGGCAAAGATATTGCCTTGACCGTTTTATTCAAATCACGGGGATCATTCCAACTTTCGTTCTCATATAGAGCAAGATCTTCTAGGAGATCCCATGATTGTTCCGCACTTAGATCACGTAGCTTGCCACCGGCCGCTTGGTCAATGGTTTACCTCGTGTGGAGATTGATGTGGTCATAGAAGATTTGGACTTGGAGCAAAAGGTCTATGCCATGATGAGGGACTTTTTGGAGTAAGTCCTTGAATCGAGTCCATGCCTCGTAGAGGGTTTCGCCTTGGCGTTGTTGGAACGCCAAGATATCATTCTTTAGCTTGGTAGTTCTCCCCGGTGGGAAAAATTGAGCAAGGAAACGAGTTGTGAGATCGTCCCAAGAGGTGATGGATCCTGCGGCAAGTCGCTCAAGCCATTGACTAGCTTGGTCCCGTAGAGAGAATTAGAAGAGACACAATCGGGTCGTCTCTCGAGTTGCAACATCAAGGTCTATGGAATCTACGATTTTGAGGAAATCCTTGAGATGTTGGTTTGGATCTTCGGAACGAAGTCCATGGATGCGCATCCGCTTTGCACCAACCGGATGGTGTCGGATCGCAAGGGAGTGACATTGGCTCCTTGAGTGAGCTCAATGGTGTTTCGATAGCCAAGGTGCCTAGGTCGGGAATATTCTCCTAAGGTGCGGGGTCTAGGAGGTTGGTTTGGTTGTGGTGGGTGGTTTGGTTGAATTGGGTTGTTGGGATCATGGATGTTACCACCTTCCATGATGGCGGATGGTAAAGATTACGAACAAAAACACGAAGAAAAAGATAGATTAAAGAAAATCCTAGAAAAAAATAAAAATCTCACTAGAAAGGATTCTAGCGAGTAGACCTAAAGAAATAAAGATTCTACCTAAACAATAACTATTCTCTGGCAACGGCGCCAAAAACTTGATGCGTGGTTTTGTGACCATACAACAGGTTTTACCTCTCAAGGGATTTCAAGAGGCTTACAACCACACCAGGCAGTGTACCTGACCGTAGTAGTATAGGATATTGGCAAGTACGGGGGATTGATTGTTCTCTCACAGGGAATAGTGTTCGTTAGGATAGAAAAGCTAATCTAATAGGTCTAAAGGTGGAAGGAAGATTCTTTTTGTATTTTTATACTTTTTAGAAAGCAAGTAAAATCTCGGTTTTAGAGGAAGGGTGGAATTAGTTGCTAGTCAACTAACCCAAGTTTACTACTTTTGCAAATTAAAATAAAATAAATATCTAAACTATTGTGGTTGTGAAAACAATATGGAGAAAATTGTGTTTACTTAGATTTCATTACTCCTAGACTAGTCTTTTACGCCGGTTTAATTGATATGTATATTACTTGTGTGGACTGAAGGGAATAGTCCATTCCTAAATAACTAAAAAATGGAGTGGCATACCATAGATTCTAACAATTCTATGAGCTCCCTATGCGTCGCCCTAGTGCCGATGCTACGGGCCACACCATGCAGGGGGTGTAAACCAGTGGGCTCATGAAGTTAAA
>LBNU01023698.1:145178-156010 GCA_014162995.1 Artemisia annua
TTTTATATACAACATTCTGAAACTCTTTGAGTTGACTCGTTAATTCAACAATTTCATCTAAATATGATTTAACTCTGTCCCTTGAAATTTGTTTATGTTCAAGAAAGTTCGCTTGACAAGTTGACAGCTCATTTTTAGTTTGCAAAATGACATCTTCGAGTTGAGCAACTTGTTGTTTATGCACAAAAGCTTGTTGTTCAAGTTGTAAAGCTAAATCATTTTTAGATTCCATTATGTTACCAATTTGAAATTCGAGATCCTTTTCACGACGATAAGATTCTTTAAAAGCATTTTCAAAGCTCTTTTCGTTATCAATGAGTTTAAGAGCGTTATTAAATTGTATATTCAAACACTCGAGATCCCTAGACAATGATGCATTCTTCTCTTTCAATCTTGTATTTAATTCTTGACATTTTATATTTTGAGATTGACTGGCCATGAGAAGTGTCCGAAGGTCTGAATCTGGATCAGTCATAGTACCAAGGGGTTTAAGATGAGCATTGTTGTCGTTTACATGATTAGTGTGAGAATCATCAATTGAGACATCTGAGTTAACTTGATCATCATCAAATGTAACGACTGTGTCCAATTGATAATTTTCGTCTGTAGAGAACAATGCATCATTTTGAACCGATTGTTTTGATGTAGATGCAGATGCAGATGGGGTGACAATATCATGTATAAGGCATGAATTAAGGTCATTTACCTGAGACAGAGTGTCAGAATCATATACTGGACCTGATTCAGTGATGTGGAGTTCCTGCATGTTGGCCATAAGCATAACAGCAACATTAGCTTCGAGATCTTCCATGTCATCATCAGACTGAGCATTGGCCATGAAGCTGTTGTCATTCAGTTTATTTGTGCCTCTAGCTTCCTCCTGAAGAGCTAATAGAAGTTGCTGTTTGTGATACTTACTGCCCTGAGTTCTTGGAGAAGGACATGCAGTAGCCATATGACCGACTCCATTGCAGTTAAAGCACTTAATGATCTGATTCCCTGATGTATCATTCCCATTATCCCCAAAATTAACCTTCTTCTGAGATGAACCATAGTTGTTCCTGAAGCTTCCTCCATTGTTGTTAAACCTCTGTCCAGAACTATAACCACCAGAATTGAATCTCCCACTGTTACGGTTTTGAACCTCAACACGGCCATCATGAATCACAGCTTGATTCCGTGTATTAGACGATGATCGGAGACGATTGTTGGACTTGTTAGAAAATTTGCTGAAACCTCTAGCAATGAGTGCTATTCCCTGATTAAGGCTGTTGAAGTCCTTGTCATCATCATTATCATGTGATTGGTACAAGGGATCATTGTTGTGTGATAGGTCAAGTTGTGTTGGTTGTTGTTGTGAAGAGAGATCATAAGATGAAGTATTATTCTGAATAGGGTAATTGAAGTGATTCTGTTCAACTGAGTAATCGGGAAGTTGCATGGATGAATTCGGAACATGTGAGTGAGCAACCAATGCTAATGAGTTTGATGTTGGAGACGGTGAAAGGGTTCCTCTCTGAGCACGGTCTTTGTTCACTTCTGACTCATGGTGTTTGAGATAATCATACAACAATCCATACGGTGCATCATGAAGATTCTTTGCCTGACGAACAAATGTCACATATCGCTGCCAATCCGGTCCAAGACACCCAAGAAACTTAGTGTTAACGGCAATCTTTGGTAGTGTGATGTTGTGTCTGTCGAGGTCATTTATGATATTGGTGAAGCGGTGATAGTATGACTCAAGTGATTCCATTGGCTCTATCATGAAGTGTGTGTATTCCATGTAAAGTTTGGATTCCATATCCTCCTGATTCAACTGAGTTCCTTCCATTAGTAGATGAACGTGTTCCCACATGGCCTTAGCATTTTTCTGAGCATCAACACTGCGAAAGATAGGATTTGGTATGCTGTGAAGGATGTAACTCATGGCATATTCGTCCGCTTCCTTATGAAGAATTTGTTCAGCAGTGAGGCGTGTTTCAGGTAAAGCTGTTGAAGACTCAGGTCTAGGTGGAACAGCATTGTCATTAGCAGGAACAGTGTTGAGAGGTGGTACAAATGGACCTTCCATGATAACCTTCCTAAGATATCTGCCATGGGGTTTCTTGAGATCAAGAAATCTAAGGAATCGACTTGACCACTGAACATAATTACCCGGTGTCAACATTGGTGGTGTGTCAAGTGAACCTGCTTCATGCCTCGATTGTTGAGTAGTAATGACCTCACACATCTGATCAAACCAGTGAGACTGTTTTGGCGTTGGAGTGATTTGTTGTAGCATTGGTAAGGGTTGAGGTTGAAATTGATGCATCATGGCATGTTGCTGAGAATACATTTGACTTGGCTGTGAATATGATTGTGCATTTTGTTGATATTGTTGTTGCTGACGAAATTGTTGCAGTTGATGATATGGTTGTGCTTGATACGGGTTAAAGTACGGTGGTTGAGACATGATTGAAAAAACTTGTGGTTTATGGATCTTGTAGAAGGTATAGTGCTTAAGACAATTCTTAGAAAACCAAAAACCCAAAGTGATTTCGATGCTTGGTAAAGGATGATTTCGATAAGCAGTGATCTTCCAAATAATCTCAAAAAACAAAAGTTCTCGATAAAACACACAGGATTTCGATAACTCACGTTATTCTCGATAAAGGTAATTTATCGAGAAATGTTGGAGACAATTATCGAGATCTTTGGTGAAAATGAGACAGAGTTTCTTTTCGATGGCACTTAAGTTAATTTCGATAGAGTTACAAGATTTCGAAAACAATAAATTGATTTCGATAACTTATAAGGTTCTCGATAACCTAAGTTTTCGATAAAAGAAATCCAAAGTTTCGAGATTATACAATAACGAAACTATCCAATATGTCGAAGTGTTTTCTTTCTTATACAAGAGAGAAAAGCACTGAGTAAGCAACCAAAACACTTAAGTAGCAAGAACACAAGTTCTCGATAAAATAGGGTTTGATGTTCGCGATAAAAAGGGGTTTTGAAACTTCTCGATAAATAAGGGTTATAAGGTTCTCGATAGATAGCCAAAGTACATGCGATTCTTGTCTTGTGCAAAAGCAATCCTAAAACGATTTTTTAACCCAAGATTCTTGTACAACTAGCATTAAAATGATGAAATCTTAATGAAAGTTGCAAACTTGAACTTTTTATACAAAATTTTACAAATTTCGATAAAAAGTACAACTTTTTGTTCGAATCAAACTAAGCCAAAAAGGTTGAAACTTTGTTGTTTGGATTGGTTTTTAACACAAGTTTGATGTCAAATATGTGATAAAAACACAAAATAAGCAAGAAAGTTTAAAGCTTTTTGTGTTTAACGAGCTAAAAAATTGGTTTTAGGGGCGTAGAACACAAAACCACGAATCAATACCTTCTTCTAGCTCTGATACCACTTGTTAGGTCACCATATTAGTAAACACAAGTATTCAAATGAGAGAAATGAGATGAGAAATAGACTTGGTTGATTAAGATCAATATGAAAGATGAAAGAACAAGAGTTTCCTTAAGATATGAAATTAACCAACAATATTAAAGAGTTACATAGCGTCCTATTTATAGGAGGAGGATAGGGCAACACTCCCTTCCTTTCCTATCATCTAGACGTATGGGCTTTGAGGCCCATTGGGCATTTATTGATCTCGTCTTATAACCATACGAGTATTAAGCTAAAACGTAAATAAAAGTGATAATACTAGCAACCTATTACATTTATTGAAATGACCGAGACTTGACTGAATAGTTGAAAACTATGATCCTAACAATGATCAAATACATGCACTTTACATCGTTGCTTAAGTCAGGACTCGACTCAATCTTAAACTAAAAATGAAATATCAAAAACTAAAAGAAACATAAAAGGAAACGGGATGGTAGTCCGGATGTTTTTCTTCTTTCATTTTCATTTTTTTTTTTGTATTTTTCTTGATTTTTTCGATTTTTTTTCTTCATACACTCTTGCCCTACCATCCAAAATAATACATCGTAGGGGATTTGCATTCCCCTTATACTTGAATCTTTACATAACTTTACAATCACTATCCTAATGACTCAAATTAAGATAATCGAAAAACTTGGAGTACTTTTTAAATATTTAGCACGTATGGGGGTAATAATGTTGTTCTTCCCCATTACTCCATTACACTAGTACTTTTACCCATGAGTCCCAATCGTCCCAAAACAATATGTACAAGGATATGACTTAACTTAGCAACCGTGTAATTGACCGGATAATTAACTAAGGGTTTAACAAATGTTTTCACAATAATGCACCAAAGGTGGGTGCATACAAGGTGGGCTAAGGCGATTTGGGTGTACATTTAGTGGGTTGTAAACAAATTCTCACTTTGAGTAAGATGCTCAAAGATCAAAACGAAAGGATAGGCTTGGAAGGGTGTACTAGGGGTATCGTGTACCAAAAATGGGTACAACGCAAAGGGTGTGGGAGAATTACTTGACCAATGAAGTTAATGTAATTATAACAAATATACGGGTGTAAAACAATGGTTTAATCCTAATGCTCCTTATCATGTAGTAAATCTTAACTACACGAATGTAGTCTCACTTGTGGATTTGAGATGGTCCTAACGTAAGTTCTAGAATCTAAATGCTACCGGTACACACATCATAGCACCAAAGATGGATGCTTTTCCTACCAATTCTAGGTGCGAACCTCACATATTTGGGGTGGAAAATTTTTTAGTGGTACGGTTTTGTGCTAGTCATACAATTTCCTATCCATGAGACGCTCATTAAGATCAAGGGTTCACTTCTAAATATTGTAAAAATTTTAAATTGGCGCTAGAATTGCCCTAACAAACATTTCTCTTGGTTTTATTACAAATTAGCTATTAAAAAAAGCAAAACATCAAGCGTAGGTGTATTCTCAACGGTGCTTTCATTTACCCCCCTTACACTTAAACCGAACATTGTCCCCAATGTTCAAATAAAAGACGTGAAAGTAAATAAGATGAAAGAATGAAATCAAATACTCCCCTGAATCGTTCGATGTGGATAATGAGGTAACATGGTTAGATCTTCTTCCAAGAGAGACGAACGTTCAAAGCTTCCCTTCCAAAATAATAAACGTCTTCTTGTCCAAAATAACCTGTTAACCTGAAAAAGATAAAGGCCAACCTCGCGTAAAATCGGCGGTAAAATCTACATAATAAGATATAATGCTTGTGGAATGAATATTTTGCAGAATTCCTGGAGATTATAAGTTAAAGAATTGACAAAACTTTTTAGGTTTCCGGAAAAATACAAAACTTTCAAAAATTGCAGAAAATTATAACCTGACGCCGTCAGGTGTTAACCCTGACGCCGTCAGAAAGTTCTGACAGAATTCTCATGTTAAGCTTCCGGGAAAAATTCTGGAAAAACTAGATCTTACTTCCTGGAATTCCTGCAAAAATTCATTATGACTCGATACAAGCATTTGACTCAAACAAGTACTAATATGTAGGTTAATTTCATTGTTATGATTCATGTTCATTCGTTCTATATAAACCGATTTAGATTTCCCTTACACTTAGCATTTGCTAAATACCTTTATATGTTGTTAAGACGAAGTTAAAAACAAAATAAAGCATTTTCACAATTTAGTTTGAAGCATGAATCAAATACAAGAAATATAACATACATACGGAAACAAATAAACACACAAAAACACACAAAGCATGGGTTGCCTCCCAAGAAGCGCTTTTCTTTATTTATGAGTCTTGTAGCTAGACTCAAAGTCACCGTACGTTACGTGACTTCGTCGTTGTTCACGGTTCCTAAGTCATCCTCTTTTCCGGTTTTGTACTCGAGCCCTAAGTTCAAACAATCCTTATAGAAACCGAAAATCCTTTTCATGACATAGTCTACTCCCCTATGTCTATCCTCATCATTCCTATAGTAAACCGCTTGTTTGAGCTCCTTCTCAACGTTTGACAAGTGTTGGTATTGCTCTATCTTATACAGCATTTGGTAGTTCACCTCATCGGTCTCATCCTTAAATGTGACTATCCCTAAGGAAGGTTCATGTGTCATTCTAGAGACCTCGATAAATGGTTTGCCTAGGACTACTTGGGTCACACTTGCATCGATTATTGGGCGGATATCTTCTACAATCACAAAGTCGGTGACATAGGTGAAGTTTCCTACATAAACCGCTAATCCTCTAACTCTTCCCGTGAAGTTACAAATCCATCCCTTATCGGGAAACACTCTATACCCTAGTTGACTTTTCATTATCAAATTGTATTGGGCTCTAGTCATGATGTTTATGGGCGATCTAGGGTCGATGTAAGCTTTCCATATATGCAAATGTCCGATGTTGCATGGTATGTTGAGATTAGAAGGATCGCCCACTTTGATAATCGGGTTACCTAGGAAGTATGGGGTCTCGGAGTCATCGAATAGATTCTTATGATATGCTCGCTCTTCCCTAGTTGGTAACCTATTGAAGTAGTCCTCTTCTCCTACTTCTTCTATTTCGCTAATCTTAGCTTTCCTATCATCCTCTACTCCCTTATTCTCATCCTTTGATTCACTATCATCCTCACTCCTATCAATTGGTCTAATGGTAACAACGTTGACGAAGTGGACATGTTTGGATGAAGAGGGGTCTTTGATTTGGGGTCCGCTATTGGTGTTCCTAGCGTCCTTATGTGGGGGTGATAGCACTTGGTTGTTGAGGGCCTTCAACAAGTTGTCAATCTTATTGGTCATCTCTACTTGTTGTTGATTAAATTCGGATGTGAATTTAGCTATACGAGCTTCTTGAGATGCCATAAAATTGGACATCAATCCTTCAAAGTTGTTGGTACTACCATAGTTGTTGGAAGGATTGTTGTTGAAGGTACGGTTTGAGGAATTACCGTTGGGTTGAAACCGGTTAGGTGGGTTGGAAGAATTGTTTTGGGGTGCGTTTTGGTTTGACTTCCACCTAAGGTTGGGGTGATTTTTCCATGAGGGGTTGTATGAATCTCCGTAAGGGTTTGGCTCGGGTTTGAAAGTGTACCACTTATCTCCCGCTCCGTCGGTACGCGTGGATGCGTAGTCCGCAAAAGCTTGTTCGGGGAGTTCCATGCAATCACGAGTGTCGTGGGGACCACTACATAATTCGCACGAAGAAGTGATTTTGTTCACTTGGCTTGAAGGTTTAGGAGCTTCGTAGGATTTCATGAGAAACTTGACTTGGTCTTCAAGTTCTATGATCCTACGGTCGGAAGTGCTTGAATTATTCGAAGGCAAAGATATTGCCTTGACCGTTTTATTCAAATCACGGGGATCATTCCAACTTTCGTTGTCATATAGAGCAAGATCTTCTAGGAGATCCCATGATTGTTCCGCACTTAGATCACGTAGCTTGCCACCGGCCGCTTGGTCAATGGTTTGCCTCGTGTGGAGATTGATGTGGTCATAGAAGATTTGGACTTGGAGCCAAAGGTCTATGCCATGATGAGGGACTTTTTGGAGTAAGTCCTTGAATCGAGTCCATGCCTCGTAGAGGGTTTCGCCTTGGCGTTGTTGGAACGCCAAGATATCATTCCTTAGCTTGGTAGTTCTCCCCGGTGGGAAAAATTGAGCAAGGAAACGAGTTGTGAGATCGTCCCAAGAGGTGATGGATCCTGCGGGAAGTCGCTCAAGCCATTGACTAGCTTGGTCCCGTAGAGAGAATTGGAAGAGACGCAATCGGGTCGTCTCTCGAGTTGCAACATCAAGGTCTATGGAATCTACGATTTTGAGGAAATCCTTGAGATGTTGGTTTGGATCTTCGGAACGAAGTCCATGGAATGCGCATCCGCTTTGCACCAACCGGATGGTGTCGGATCGCAAGGGAGTGACATTGGCTCCTTGAGTGAGCTCAATGGTGTTTCGATAGCCAAGGTGGCTAGGTCGGGAATACTCTCCTAAGGTGCGGGGTCTAGGAGGTTGGTTTGGTTGTGGTGGGTGGTTTGGTTGAATTGGGTTGTTGGGATCAAGGATGTTACCACCTTCCATGATGGCGGATGGTAAAGATTACGAACAAAAACACGAAGAAAAAGATAGACTAAAGAAATCCTAGAAAAAGAAAATAAAAATCTCACTAGAAAGGAATCTAGTGAGTAGACCTAAAGAAATAAAAATTCTACCTAAACAATAACTATTCCCCGGCAGCGGCGCCAAAAACTTGATGCGTGGTTTTGTGACCTTACAACAGGTTTTACCTCTCGAGGGATCTCAAGAGGCTTACAACCCCACCAGGCAGTGTACCTGACCGATGTAGTATAGGATAGTGGTAAGTACGGGGGATTGATCGTTCTCTCACAGGGAATAGTGTTCGTTAGGATAGAAAAGCTACTCTAATAGGTCTAAGGGTGGAAGGAAGATTCTTTTTGTATTTTTATGTTTTATGGAAAGCAAGTAAAATCTCGGTTTTGGAAGAAGGGCGGAATTAGTTGCTAGTCAACTAACCCAAGTTTACTACTTATGCAAATTAAAATAAAATAAATATCTAAACTATTGTGGTTGTGAAAACAATATGGAGAAAATTGTGTTTACTTAGATTTCATTACTCCCTAACTATCTTTTACCGGTTAATTGATATGTGTGTTACTTGTGTGGATGAAGGGTGTATTCCTAATAACTCATGGAGTGGCATACATATCTCTCCAATTCTATGAGCTCTTATCTCGCCCTATGCCATGCACGGCACAACCATAGGGGTTGTAAACAGTGGCTCATGCGTTAAATACTACCTTAATAGCCTAGTATGCCTCGACTACATGTTTCCCAAGACGTTCAAGCACGTTACCATAAAGGAGGTTGGCCAGTTTTCTTGAGCCTAACATCGATGAAACAATCATCCCAACAAACAACAACACACACCAATTAACCAATAATTAATAGTTAGGTTTCATTAGATCTAAGCAAACACTAGAGAATTTAGCTACTCATGTTAATTGAAAGACAAGCAAGATAGATAGACAACCAACACATAGACATATTGATTGAATTAAAGTGAAGACTTATCTTTAATTAAGCACTAGGGTTCCAAGGGTTGGAAACCCTAAAAGTCACAGAAAATTCGTCTTTAGGGTTTGCCCTAAAATTTCTCCACAAAGTTCAACACATAATGAATGAAAATTTGGAAAATATATATAGAAAATAAGTTCGGACGGCGTCAGCTTATAGGGCCTGACGCCGTCAGCTCGCCACCATTAGGGTTCTCGGATGGCCTAGATCCATTTGGGACGTGTTCAGCTTGTAAAACTCCCTGGGCCGTCTCTCTTTAACTTAACACGTGACGGCCTACATCTTCTAACACCTGACGGCGTCGGGTGTAAATTCTTGAAATCTTTCTGGCATGTCGTTTGATAATTGAATTCCACTCTTTTGTCATCCTTACTGACGGCGTCACCTTGTGACTCCTGACGCCGTCAGGTTGTAAAATCCTGCTTCTTTGAGACTTTGTCGTTTTCTTCACTTTTATGCTCCAAAAACGTCCGAATATGCATGTTTTCCAGAATTCCTCTCAAAAGTACCTAAAATGACAAAAGGAACGATTTAGGGCAATATTTGATCACATTTATACGAATTAGGGCTTAAATGACCCCCTAAAAGCGTAACACTTTTCGTCTCATCAATGATGTTAATGGGTGATCTAGGGTCAATGTACGCTTTCCAAATATGCAAATGCCCGATGTTGCATGGTATGTTGAGATTAGATGGATTGCCCACCTTGAAAATTGGGTTACCTAGGATGTATGGGGTCTCGGAGTCATCGAATAGATTCTTATGATATGCTCGCTCTTCCTTAGTGGGTAACCTATTGTAGTAATTCTCTCATCCTTTGATTCACTATCATTCTCACTCCTATCAATTGGTCTAATGGTCACAACATTTACGAAGTGGACATGTTTGGATGAAGAGGGGTCCTTGATTTGTGGTTCGCTATTGGTGTTTCTAGCATCCTTTTGTAGGGGTGATAGCACTTGGTTGTTGAGGGCTTTCAACAAGTTGTCTATTTTATTGGTCATCTCTACTTGTTGTTGATTGAATTCGGATGTGAATTTAGCTATGCGAGCTTCTTGAGATGCCATAAAATTGGACATCAATCCTTCAAAGTTGTTGGTACTACCATAGTTGTTGGAAGGATTGTTGTTGAAGGTACGGTTTGAGGAATTACCGTTGGGTTGAAACCGGTTAGGTAGGTTGGAAGAATTGTTTTGGGGTGCTTTTTGATTTGACTTCCACCTAAGGTTGGGGTGATTTTTCCATGAGTGGTTGTATGAATCTCCATAAGGGTTTGGCTCAGGTTCTAAAGTGTACCACTTATCTCCCGCTCCGTCGGTACGCGTGGATGTGTAGTCCGCAAAAGCTTGTTCGGGGAGTCCCATGCAATCACGAGTGTCGTGGGGACCACTACATAATTTGCACGAAGAAGTGATTTTATTCACTTGGCTTGAAGGTTTAGGAGCTTCGTAGGATTTCATGAGAAACTTGACTTGGTCTTCAAGTTCTATGATCCTACGGTCGGAAGTGCTTGAATTATTCGAAGGCAAAGATATTGCCTTGACCGTTTTATTCAAATCACGGGGATCATTCCGACTTTCGTTCTCATATAGAGCAAGATCTTCTAGGAGATCCCAATATTATTCCGCACTTAGATCACGTAGCTTGCCACCGGCCGCTTGGTCAATGGTTTACCTCGTGTGGAGATTGATGTGGTCATAGAAGATTTGGACTTGGAGCAAAAGGTCTATGCCATGATGAGGGACTTTTTGGAGTAAGTCCTTGAATCGAGTCCATGCCTCGTAGAGGGTTTCGCCTTGGCGTTGTTGGAACGC
>LBNU01023698.1:200641-213490 GCA_014162995.1 Artemisia annua
GTGGTGTACATCTTATACTCACTGGTTGGATGGTTGAAGAGTATAGAATACTTAGGGATTCAATGGATGAAGTCTCTACACCAATCTTTGTCATACCATAGTACAAGCTTTAGTCACAAAAATGGGGAATTCTACCTCGTTTTTAAATTGGTAATATCGGGCTTACTTCACAATGTGGTCATAGCAACAGCCAACTAAAGATAAGGGTTGATATTGATAGTCAGAGAACTTTACCGAAGCAGTTGATTCTCACAGGATACATCTATGCATGTGCTGTTCTTCGCTCAAAGTTTCAAGATTGATGTGAGATACTATGTCTGATGATAAAAGAGGTACAAGTGGGCGTCAAGTTTTTGTGATCCATAGAATGAGACTGATTGCATCATGTCACATGCTTGGGGGATGTGATCTCTGGAAAATTTTTTTCCTTTTCTTTTCGCATTACTTCAACCTCTTAACTGGAAGAAAGATGAGAAGAACTATTCAAGCGTAAGATGATATTTTCTGGCTTAGCTACCAAAGTAATATTATGAAAAGGCCAAGATTCGACGATTTGGTAGTGTCTAGTGATTAACTTTGATGTGAGTACCTAGTGATTTGTTATCAACCCGTGCTTGGTGAATTGTTGTGTCTTGACTCGTCTCGATTAGTCTAATTGTAATTTGATGTTGTGAGTTTAATACTTACAATTTGACTTATTATGATCGGATCAATTGTGACTTGACTCGTCACAACCTGACACCTAGTGCAAATTGTGACATATCAAAATTCATACTCAAAGTCTAACTCACGCATTACATCTTTCGGTTTCTTTTGTTGACTTTAGTAAAATCCCGGGAGAGAATCGATATCTCGGTTTAAGTCACAAGAGCTGTAAAATCCCGGTCAAGATAATTTCATGACATCTACAGCTTCAGGAACTTCAAAAGGGTTGGTGGTGGAAGTTTAAGAGGTGTTGATCATTGTCTTCTTCAACGAACCAAATAATTCTCAATTGGTACTTATGACAACATCCTGTTAAATCTATCAGTAATTGCTCAGGACTCTAGAATTTCATGAATGAGTTTATCAGGACGGTTAGATTCGGATACTACCAGGTTGACACTACTATGCGTTATGAAAATTGGGTCGTCAGTGGTTGTGTAATTTCTAAGAAAAGTGGATGGTGTTGATCTTCTTCAAGGCAAACGTGTCACTACCGTGTACACCATCTCTATCTGTTCAACTAGTCAACTGCGCTAACGAAAGAAGCATGCCCACAAACCCAATACTGTCAACCTCTTCATAGTAGCTCTTCATAACCTACAAAATGACTACCAAGATCTGGAAAGGTTAAAAGCTAAAGCGATTGTTGAAATAATTGGTGGTTATGCTTCAGATCATAAGGGATGCCGAATCTACGACATGTGAACCCGACAAATCTGGGAATTCGTTCACACCATATTCTATGAGCCGCCTGAGCAAATGGCTTCTGCACACCTCACTGTAGGACCCGCTTCTAAACTTGTGTCTTCTGAATCAACCAGTTTAGTTATTGTATCCCACTCCTGCATGTACCTTATGTACCATCTACCGATAAGAATTTGGAGATCTTGGCTAATCAAGTGGTTGATGAATACAATCTCCTTCTGTACATCAAGGTACTGCAGTCGACAATTCGTTTGAAGTAAATCCATCTGCTCCACCTGATGCTGCTCTTTTCAAAAACACATTTGCTCCTGAATCTTCTTCTAAAGCTTCTTCTTCTTCAGGAGATCTCAACACAAGCACATCAGTGTCCTAACTACAACCACATGATCTTCACTATAAGGGGAATTCTACTCAACCTGTGTCCACTCGAAGGCATCTGGACACACTTGCCTTATGGTGCTTTTATAATTCCATACAATTCTATCGTCTCTAAGTATGGGAATTGGCACCATCTCCTGACTGTACAATGATTAGTGCTATTAGATGGATCCTAAAGTGAAATCTGATGAGCATGATGACGTTCTGTGCACAAGGCAAGGGTTGCTGCTAAGGGTTATCATCAAAAGAAAGACATTGGTTTTGAGGAATCGTTCACTCAGAATGTTTCTATCAAAATTATCAGAATGTTTCTCGCCAATGCTGCAAGTCAGGCAAATGGATTCTCCAGTAATGTGGTGGAACTTCACTTCGCAAGGACAAAGTTTCAACTGGCAGATTTCTTCACTAAGGCACTCCCTGGAGAACGGTTTTGATTTATTCTCTAGTAACTTGGTTTGGAGAGCCTCATGACAGCATCACTCAAAAGTGTTCAGAAAGGGAATGAGGAGTAATGGATTCGCTTCAAATATCCTTTTATACTTTATAATACTCAGAAAAGCAAAATACAAAAATATAAAACCTACAAAACCCATAAAAAATCAGAAAAATAGAAAATACCGAAAATAGCTTGTTTCTTAGGCATGTCTTCTTGCATCGTAAGAAGTTCTAAATGTTTTCAAAACATGCCTATATGGTTTGCTATTACTTCAGATAGCAACCCGGTTTTTAAAATCCGTGAAAAACACGTTACCATGTTTTCACTATGTGCGGATTATCCGAAAAGTTGTACGCTTCAGTGCAGCCTTTCTAGTAAAAGAAGAGAAGTCTTCTTTTCCCAAAATCTCTTTCTTCTAAAAATTCTTCAAAAGAGATTTTGTGGTGTACAAGGTGGCCATTGGTCTTAAATTTTCTCGTATACGTTACCACTCACATTAATGGCTACTAAACGTTAAAATGGAAAAACGGGTCATTAATTGAGGGGGAGCGTATGTGCTCAAAATTTCTGCACCTTTAAAAACTTTTGTAGAAACGTTGTAGCTCGAGGTTGTTTAAACCTCATATCATCTAGGAACACAATAATAACAATGATAATAACATGCAGCGGAATAAGAACAAATCAAAGTTATTGCAACAAGGTTTTTCCACATCGCCTTCAATTATTATTTGATCAGAATAATAACGTGTTACCTAACTGTAACAAGGATCTAAGACACCTCATATCTTGAAGGATACGAACTAACTCTAGTCTAGGCGTTTACAAGACAATACGCCCTAGACACACACACACACCTTTCTGTAATCTACATTGTGGAAGACTTGTGAAAAACCTGTACCTTGCCTCTCTTTATATAATAGAGAGTGCTAGGTTTACAAAGAGATAATACCGAATAATACAAAGAAATCTTCCTACGTATATAAAATATCCTGTAATATTCTTTTCTTTGTAGCTTTCTCTCTTTGTCATCTTTAGCCCTTCTTGTTTTCATTCTTCTTGTTTTGTCTCATCAAATCTATAAACCCAACAATCTTCCCCTATTTGATGATGACAAAACAAACACGTTCTTGTACGAACTTCCCTAGACGAAGTAGAGAAGTTGAGATAATTAAATCTCACCATGAATGAAAACAAACTTGTCTTCCCCTTAAACCATGCCATGCCATCACAATATTTCTTCCCCTTTTTGTTATCAACAAATAGAGAATGAATAAACCGTACAAACTTCCCCTCGAGTGATGCATGTACATAAAATGATTCTTCAAATCTGTAGGCTTTATATATTGTTGAAGAAAATTAATCATTACCAATTTGATGCTGAAGTAGAAGAAACCAACCTTGTATCTTATGCCTTGTACAAAATACGACTTCGAATGTATACTTCACGTATAGGGAGACCTCAATCTCTTGACAATAATCACTAAGCACAATAACGTAACTTCTTCAAGTGTTTTGTCAATTCGTAGTCACTTGAACGAACAAACAAGTATCTTTAAACGGTATGTGGACGTTTAAGATATGATAAGACACAACCTTGAAAAATTCCACTACATCATCAAAGTAGCAACAAATACTCCTCTCCTCCAATAAGAAAATTAAAGCGAGCCTTTAAAATCGTTTAAGAACAATAACCAAATAACCATCTTGTGTGTGTGAACAACCAACCTTCCCGTGTGTGTAACCAAAAACCATATACTTCCCCTTATTACTCGTAAATCATGCTACTATGTCGAACCACATACAATAAGTACAGCAGTAGAAACCAATATGCGTAGCAGCAGAGTCTCGAAGCTAGCAGTAGAGTAAATTACAACTGGCAGCAGAGTGTATTGTAGCAGTAGAGTCAAATATGTACCAACAGTAGAGTTAATTTAGTGTAGCAGCAGAGTATTATGGAACAGCAGCAGAGTTATAATTCAACAACAGTAGAGTTAAAAATTCAGCAGCAGCGTATAGCAGTAGAGTTAATAGCGTAGCAATAGAGTCTAAATACGCTAGCAGTAGAGTAATATTACCAGTAGTAGAGTCAAAAACTGAACTAGCAGCAATCCATTTCAAACAAAGCATAATTACCAGTAATCTTTTAAACTTAGCAATACGTCCAACATCAGTAACTCTACATATATATCAGCATGTATTCCTACTAGGGTTCATCGTTAATCCAAGGATTTACTCACCAAAACTAGTAAGACCAACAAAAATGTCGCAAAAGTGTCGCTAAAACCCTAAAACCAACAAAAATTGATCATACACAACCATAGCTGCTCTCTTTCATGAATCTTTAGACACCAAACATCGTATAACCAACTTCTATGATGAATTTATTCAATAGAAACCGAAATCAAAGAAGTTGATATAAAGAAAACCTTAAAATTTCGACTTACATAATATGTTTCTGCAGCAGACTTTGAGAATTTTTATCTTTTTATTGGAAGCTCAGATCAAAGATCCCTCCGGTGGAACTCTTCCTTGATATGTAGAGAACCTCCAGTAAAAATTTCAGCCCGATCCAACGGTTAACGAAGGAGCTATCACTGTTACAAAATTGCTCTGCAGAAAGTTGCGAAAATTGTAACCAATTCGAATTTTTTCTTGTTTTCTTCAATCTTCGATAAACAAAACCTTGTGAATCCCTAGGTAACGAGCTCCCCAAGCTCTGATACCACTTGTAGAAACGTTGTAGCTCGAGGTTGTTTAAACCTCATATCATCTAGGAACACAATAATAACAATGATAATAACATGCAGCGGAATAAGAACAAATCAAAGTTATTGCAACAAGGTTTTTCCACATCGCCTTCAATTATTATTTGATCAGAATAATAACGTGTTACCTAACTGTAACAAGGATCTAAGACACCTCAGATCTTGAAGGATACGAACTAACTCTAGTCTAGGCGTTTACAAGACAATACGCCCTAGACACACACACACACCTTTCTGTAATCTACATTGTGGAAGACTTGTGAAAAACCTGTACCTTGCCTCTCTTTATATAATAGTGAGAGTGCTAGGTTTACAAAGAGATAATACCGAATAATACAAAGAAATCTTCCTACGTATATAAAATATCCTGTAATATTCTTTTCTTTGTAGCTTTCTCTCTTTGTCATCTTTAGCCCTTCTTGTTTTCATTCTTCTTGTTTTGTCTCATCAAATCTATAAACCCAACAACTTTGTGCACCAGCCACAGTGAAAACTCAAAAAGTGTCTCATAATCAGTAAACATTTAAAATCTTGCCACATGTCTCTCCAAAGCTTTTTCGAAAATCATTTAAATCCATTGAGATCACAAAATCTCAAAAGATTTTAAATTTTATGATCGGGGGAGAGAATGTGATTTAAATATAAAAACTGATTTAAAAAGTGATGTTTTGGACTCATAAAGATGCTTTTTGACTTAAAAGAACGCTCCCTTATGTGCTAAAATTTTAAGGATTTTGGATTTTAATCATAGCACATATTAAGGGGGAGCAAGTGATTAAATGTGATGTTTTTGGACTAATAAAGATGTTTTGGACTCAAAAGATCGCTCCCTTATGTGCTAAAATTTTAAAGATTTTGGACTATGATCAAAGCACATATTGAGGGGGAGCAAGTGATTTAAAAAATGATGAATAAATGATCTCTTTTGTAAGCTCACCCGTATGTGCCAAAGTTTTTCAAAATTGATTCAATCAATGTGCACATATTGAGGGGGAGCAAGTGGCTAAGAGTCTTTCGCGGGTTTTTACAAAATCAAGTAGAAACCGTGAATTGCTTATGACTCAGAATTTGACTCATGAATTGACGAAACATGAAAAGTCGTGAATCGAAAAGACTAGTCCTGGCCGGGTAATAATTTCAAGCTGGTTTACCAGTGATGTAAACGTGTCTCGAAGAGGACTGGTCAAAGTAGATAGTACCGTTTCGAGAAACTCTTCTTAGATATATACTTTGACGGGTCTAACTTCCTTTTTAAGGAATGTTAACAACTTCAAGTTAGTTATTAGGGCTAGTTATCACCTAAAAGCTGATAATGGATCCCTTTAACTAAGCAACGTAAACGTGTCCCTCGGGTATATGTCTATTAAGAGCCGATCAATTCAAATAAGTGCAACTCACCCCGACATGTGCAAATTTCTTTCTTCCTATAAGCACATGTTAAGGGGGAGCATTTGAAAAATGATAAAACTCTCAAGGTGTTAACAAAAATGTGTTTCTTTATCATAAACACCTTGAGAGAATTTTCAATGATTTTGGTTATATGGCGAATGTGGAAAAATACCAAAAGACCGACCACTTTAATTTAATGCATGGAGTTATAAGGATGGTTAGGTTAGGTATATGTTCCCATGATCCACCAGAACCGGAGGGATCTTCCCAGGGACAATCCAATAGATAGATTAGAAGTCCTTAGGAATGATTGAAAAAAGGAGAAAAGTGAGAAAGGGAAGAGTGCCGACTGAGACTGAGCTAGGACTGGAACAAACCCAACAAGGTTCTAGTAAATGAAGTCTCGGTAAGCACTGAAGGGGTTGAAGAATTAAAAAGAAATGAATTGAGAAAGGGTGAAAAGAAATAGCCCTCCAATTATTCAACCTTAGGGCAGAAACCGGGTTCAATTCATATGCTACTGATTGTTACCAAGGTAACATCGGTATTGAAGATAAAGACGTCATGGACCCAGTGACGCACTGCACTAAACCTCCCAGCCACTCAAGTTCTCTTAAAAGAGCTTGTTTCATTCTCACGGGGAACCGGTGTAAACTATCGACTAGTCTCTTAGAGCTAGTTGATATTGAAACAGGAGACCCCTCCCTAGTCTCCGAATAGGATAACCAATGTGCACTTATCGAGTCTAGAGCCAAGAGATGCATCAAAAGATCTCATAGGAACACTTGATACTTCTACACTGGTTGTTCAACATTAAGGACACCAGATGTAATATTTTGAGTCCTACGCAGATCTTAGCAATCTGCCGAGAACACTTATGAGGGAATATACATAAGTATTTCCCAGTGATTGAGTGGAAACTCCTGCCAGGGTCAACATCAAACAGCCCTGACAGCAGGTCACTTCGGTAATCTCTTGTGGGTTACGCTTAGTGTGTTCGGTGGTGTTCCAAAAGGTCTACAGTCGTGGGGTGATCTCCAGCGACTCACCTAATCGTTGGTGTACTTCGGTATGTCAGTGAAAGCCCTTTCGGGGGCATCCGATTAGGAACGGCCTTGGTAAGGATTAGAGAAAGTCTTCACACTATGCTGTTGACGATCTCGAAGTCCGAACTTGTAAGTGCCGGTATGTTTATTACTAACCAAGTTTTATGCAGCTCAACATACCAAACTTACCATGTTCACCACCATCACTCTAGTTCCACATGCTCATACCAACATCTAAAAGGAGACGTCAGAACTGTTCAACCGGGAAGATCTACTCAACAAAGATGTATGGGCATGTTGGAAAGGCGTAATCACACCAAAGACAAAGAAGTTGACGATTGATGCCGATTGCTGAAAAGATGCAGATTCATCATCTCATGCTTACACTTCAACATCATAACTCTAGATATCATGATCAAAGAATGGGCTTCGACTATGCTTCCTCAACTCTGATGCAGAAGATCATGATCCAGAAAAGTGTAAGCATGACATCACAAAGACTATCACAACATCACAAAGAGACACATACACTCAAAGATGACTTGAAGCTAATTATATGGATGAAGAGCGAAGAGCAAAGTCAAAAGATCATCATATAAATCAAGGAAGTCATCTTGAGTCGTACAACCATGAAGAATCAACAACTACGAGCTACAAAAGAATCTACAAAGATCTCAATGCAAGAATTCTAGAATAAAGAACAAAAGGGTGACCTCTCTTAGGGGGAGATTGTTAGGAATACGATTTTTGTATAAGAAAGATTCGGTCACCCCAGATATGATTAAGCATTGTTTAGCTCGTAGTAGTTACATTAGTTAGTTATACGTAGTTTAGAATTAGATTAGTTCGCGGAAGAAGGACGGGTCTTTACCCACTGTATACCTGATCCGCAGCCTAAGTGGCACGCCCTAGTGGCAAAACCCATGTATATAAACCACTCCATCCTTGGAGAGGGTAAGCCTTCTCTCATAATCTCATTTTCTTTTCTTTTTTGGTTTTCTCTCTAAGGCTTCACTTCTTTCTCTCTCTACTTTCTCTTTCTAGAATTTCTTTCTTTCTCTCTTGCTTGGAACGAACCAAAACCACATGATTATTCATGTTTGTGATGTTAACTAGTATTCTACACTTGAACACTTTTAAACTAGTTTAGATAAGCAGTTAGGGTTTAGTAAACACATAGGCCTAATTAGGGCTTAATTAGGGTTTATTAGGGTTTTGTGATGAGTTTAGTGTGTTAGATTGATAGATTACTTATTATGGTGTTGTTGTGATCTTATGCTTGACATACCAAGAGTTTATAGGATGTAAATGTAAAGATCTTTGGCTTATGTGGATACGTGAATAGGTCTAGAGAGTCATGCAAGTAGTGAATGCATATAAAAAGCAAAAATTTACCTGTGAAATATCTGATATAGGTATTTATAGTGTGAATGATAGTGATGAGATTTTGTGAGTTGTTATAGTCTTACCCCCTTAGAAGAAATCTCGTCCCGAGATTTAGTTAAACGTAGGGGTAAAAGAAGAACGAGTTGACGATTCGAGAAAAGAGAGGTGATAGAGAAAGAAAGGAATTGTACAAACGGAGTAAGAAGTGTTTGTACATGTTGCCAGATACTTAGATTAATTTATTTATATCTCATTACTCACAAGTAGAGGCGTCCTAATTCTTGTAAGCAAGAGCTTATAAATTCATGATCCATTTGATTTATAAGTTTCTCAATAAAATGAAAGAGCGTCCTATTTCATTTTAATAGGATAATCATCATAAATCATCCTTAAGTAGTATCAGCGGAAAATGGAGAGAGAGTTTACCACACTTAAGGAAATGTGGTACAGGAGTGTTTTTGAAGACGAGTTCTAGCCATGGTGGAGACAAGTTCTAGCCATGGTGACCGGTTCTACAATCTCCTTGTTTAGCAACTAGTCACCTGGTAGCATCCCAAGTTATGGCTAGAGTGACGGGCGTTAATTATCTCATTCTTGCAACTTTTGCAAGGTGAGATAGTGTAATATCATAGTCGAACCTAATGAGGATTAAAGTTCGACAAAGATATTCTTACGAGATCTAACTTATATAATCTTGTGATATGACGAGAAATACAAGTTCTAACTTTTAGAACATTGTAGGATGAGGTAGGGAGAGAATATAGAGTAGAGAAAAATAGAGTGAAAAATGACGGAGGAACGAAACGAAAGGATGGAAGGAAGTGGAAAGATGGATGAAAAAGTAGGAAGGAGTGGGGAAACGGGAAAGAAGGAAAGGGAAGAAATAGAAAAGTACGGAGGAGTAGGAGAGAAGGAAGGAGTGGATTAAATGGAAGAGTAGGAAGAAACGGGAATATAGGATTTGAATAGGAGAAAAAGGCGAGAGAATGAGATTTAAACGGGAGGATGAAAAGAAGCGGGAGAATAGGATTAAACGGAAGAGTAAGAGTATAGGATACTTGAAAGGTCGGTATCCTAATAAGGGAAAGATTTACTATGTTTTCCCCCAAAGGTTCTTCTAGTTTTTATAGTTAGTCCTAAGGTTCGATGGGTGATGTGTTTGATTTGATTGGTAAAGAAGATCCTATAATAAGAGAATGGCTAGGTGATTCCTTATCTAGGGGTTTACTAGGAGTATCACTATTCCTGGGTAAAGTTTTGTGTTTGGTCTTTTGGCTTAAGTTGTATATTACTAGAAGTATCACTATTACTATAAGTATCACTATTCTTAGATACCTGAAACCGGTTAAAGTAACATCCATAGTATCTTCCAAGTAGGATTCCTAATGTGTAACCTAAAAATTCGTCAAATCCTAAGAAACTAAGTATAGGTAGACTAAAATCCTCAAATGTCTTATTCCTAGTTATGACTAGTAACCTTGAATTCTAAGTCTGGGTAATAAAATTTAGGGTAGGTTCGGGTTATCCTAATGGTGTATTATTCTTAGGAATTTCTAAATCCTTATACTATATCTTTAAGGATAGTATGTGGGAAAATCTTAATACGGGAGAGGCAACTTTATGAGGCTAGGTCTAGGCAAACTATATCCTTAAAATGGTTTGTTTCTACTTCTTATCAAGGAAAACTTAACCTATTAATCTAAACCTTTAGTGCTTCTAATTTGCTCCTATAGATAACTTAAGGGTATAACTATTTCTAATATCCTTGATATTAAGTATAATTCTTATCTTAGGCTAAATCTTATCTTATAGAAATATCTTTCTTTTGTCTATTTAGTATAAATTTTTCCTAGTTTGGTTTCTAACCTCAAAATTTTTCTTATTTCCTATTTCCTTAATAATTTCCCTAGAGGTAGTCTATCTTAGTGATTCAAAGTATTCTATACTTAGGCTTACGCTTTTTAGGGATATCCTAAAATCATTTCTAACTTCAAATACGGGATTTCTAGAGAATGAAATTCGAGTTTTACTAAGAGGGGAAACTATTCTGGGAATCATAGTAATCTAAGGAAGTAAAGAGAGAAGGATGGGAATATGTTTGTATATGACTGTCATATACTTGCATATGGGAATAGTTAGGGGTAGATTCTCTAACTAGGGGAAAGATAGCTTAAGGAAAGCAAAGGAAGTAGTGAGGATTTAGAGATCGGAGAGGAAAGAATTCAGATCTCTATGATGTAAATGATAAGGGAAGTGTTTGAAGGGGTTTGGTTTTTAGGAAGTGAAAAGAGATGAAGCACGAGGGAAGTTGTTAAAAAGTTTTGAGAATCTATGAATCTAAGGCATCGGGGTAGTTCATCCTAAATTTCTAAAGGTAAGGGTTTAAGGTAGGTTATAACAAGTACCCAACTTGTCATATTTTATGGGATATGTCTATATTCCTAGCGGTTACTATAGGGTTCAGGATGACCTAGGGTAATCAAGAAGAGGCATACCTAATCCTAGTTTAGCTAAATTATCATGAATTAAAGGGCACTAGGTAGTGAGAGTAAGAGGTATCTAAGGCATAACTTATATTATTGATTTCCTATTTTACATATCCTATAAGTATTACAGTATTAATTCTTCCTATGGCAAAATTCTTAAAGGCATAAAAGGCATACTAATTAGGGATTTCTTCCAAAGTTTTCTTAAATCTAAGGGTTTGAGTTTGTGATATTTCCTAGGTTTGATTGATGACATTCCTCATCATCATCAATCATCTTTTCTAAAGTACAAATCCTAAAACGGGCAAAGGCTATCTTATGGTGGTACATTCCTCATCATCATCAATTATCTTTTCTATAGTACAAATCCTAAAATGGGCAAAGGCTATCTTATGGTGGTAGCTCATTTGATTTTTCTGTAATTTAGCAACCTTAAAACGAGTTTGTTGTAGGGTATTTCTTAAACTACTATAATCAGGTCGAAAGCCTATGTTATTATCATGACCTTCTTCTATCTTCTCAAGAAGGTCAAGGAAAATTTCATCTAAGTTAGTTAAAATATCCTCTACTTGATCTTCCTGATTTTCTAAAGTTGTCCTAGTGGGATTTTCCCCAATTTCAACTTTCCAAGATGAAGTGGGAGAGTTTACTAAGTAAGGTGTGGGAGCTAAAGTATAGGGTTGTCTAGGTTCATATCTAGGGGTATAGGCAGGGATAGGGTTTCTAGGTATATATGGTTCTCTAGGAAGAAAGAACCCATGTGGCTCAAATCTTGGAGTGGGAAATGGTGGGTGTAAAATAGTGTTTGGGGGAGTAATAGGTGATGCCTTAGCATAGAAATCTCTTATATGTTTTAAGTGTAGGTTATCTATGAAAGGTGTAAAACCTAAGGGTGATGGCGTATCTATATTATTCCTAGAGTTTTCTAAGGAACCGGGAAAATATGGTTTAGAGGGATAATCTAGTACATTCGGAGAGGGAAGAGCATTCTCCGGATGTAAACTAGATGAGACGGGGGTAGAATAGCGGGGATTAGGCATAACTATATAATAGTAAAAATACTGTAAATCATTTAGCAGTTAAGAAGTTAATTACTATACTAAACTTAGCACGCACTGAGGACTTTCTCGGGCTTAGGAAAAATAGTTGTAGTTTAGGTTTTGGCTTTGTTCTCTACAACTGACGCTCTGATACCAATCTGTAACACCCCCATTTTCACGGTTCGCAGCGGATTTAGGGTTGGGGTATTACTTCATGGAATCATAGTTACATTAATAGAAAACGACTCGAAAAAAGACGTTTTTAGAAAATAAGTTATCATTCATTAAATTATCAGAGTTTTTATAGTAAAAGATATACTTTTACTATTGATGAGGTCCCAAAGTCTAGGTTAAATGTTATGTTTGAATGATAACCGGTTTGAAAGTCCTCCGAGTTCAGTGCCTCCTCCTACCATTGCTCCGTAATAGTGATATACCTAGGATACATGCTTAAAAAGTCAACACTAGGTGTTGAGTGAGAGTCATAGGTTTAAGTGATAGTGAATACAAGTT
>LBNU01023701.1:9825-28833 GCA_014162995.1 Artemisia annua
TGATACTGACAAAATTATGGCAAGAATGGATGCCATGGCAATTAAAATGGATGCTCAATACAAAGAAATAAAAGAACAACGTGAAAGTTGTAATCATTGTGGCGGAAACCATGCGACCGCAAATTGCAGTGATGATGACACACCTATGTCACATGAAGAAGAAGCTAAATTTATGAATAAATTTAGACGTACCCGTTACTACGAGAACTATCGTGATCGTGAACGATGGAGACCTAGTACAAAAAACGAATATAATCGAGAACCTTTCAAACGAACAAACACTGATGAAAAACCAGACGTTCAAACACAATTGGATGATTTTATTAAAGCACAAAAATCTACAAACCTTTTTGTGAAAGACACATTCATGGACCTAAAAGACAAACTTGAGTCCTCTACTCGAAATCATCAAGCCTCAATTCAAAATTTGGAAGCCAAATTCGACAGATTTGCTAAAAAGCAATCAGGTCGAGCTTCTGGATCTCTTCCTAGTAACACTCAACCAAATCCTAAGAATAATCAAAACAAAACTTATCAACCACCACAAGCTTGACATGAGCATGTGAATGCTATTACCACAAGAAATGGTACTTCTTATGATCCACCACATGATCCTAGTCAAAATCAACAACCGGTTGAAGTTTTCACTGATGATGAAGAAGAGGATGAACTTGTTCCTAGAAAGGAAACGATAACTCCTGAAATACCGGTACCTAGACCCTACAAACCAAGAATTCCATACCCTTAACGCTTAAGAAAAGAAAAAATAGAAGCCCAGTATGGAAAATTTCTTGACATAATTCGAGCTGTTTGAATTAATGTTTCTCTTGTTGATGTTTTAGCCGGAATGCCAAACTATGGGAAATTTCTTAAAGAACTTGTTAGTAACAAAAGTAAGCTCGAACAAATTTCAGCAACTTTCCTTAATGAAGAATGTTCAGCTATTGTTCAGAACAAAATTCTACAAAAACTCGGAGACCCAGGAAGTTTCCTAATTCCTTGTACATTCAGTAAAACATTTTCATGCAATGCTTTAGCCGATTTTGGTACTAGCATTAATTTGATGCCATATTCTCTCTAAGCTAAATTATCCATTGAAACACTGAAACCTACTAAGATGAGTGTAAGGTTAGCTGACCGATCTTTCCAATATCCTGTTGGAATTGCTAAAAACATGTTAGTTGAAGTTGGAAAATTCACCTTGCTGGTTGATTTCGTTATCCTTGAAATGGAAGAAGATAGCAAAGTACCCCTAATCTTTAGGAAGACCTTTTCTCCATACAGCCGATGCAATGATTCGAGTAAAACAGAAAAAACTCAATTTAGGAATTGGCAAAGAAAGAATGATTTTCTCCATTGATAAGGCTATGAAACACTCTTATTCTAATGATGATACATACTTTCGAATTGATGTTATCAATGAAATTCTTGAGGAAGATTTCGATGAACTGCTAAATGAATTTAATCAATTACTCTACTCAGTCGATGGAACAATTCTTGAAGACGAAGTTATGACTGAATATGATCAATTCATGGCTATGACTATCGAAGATAAAAATGAAAGTTCCAATGACGAGGATAATAATGACAAAGAACCATCATTTGAGAAAATAATCTTTGACACTGAACATAAAGTTAGAAAATCTATTGAAGAACCACCTACTGATCTCATTCTCAAACCATTACCAGACCATTTGGAATATGCTTTGTTGGAAGGAGAATCATTACTTTCAGTCATAATTTCATCTAAACTTTCTGATAGAAAGAAAGTAATATTGATTTCCATTCTCAAAAACCACAAAAGAGCCTTTGCTTGGAAAACAAGTGACATACCTGGAATTTGTCCATCTTTCTGTAAACACAAAATTCAGTTAATGAATGATAAGAAACCAGTAGTTCAAAAGCAAAGAAGACTCAATCCAAATATGAAAGAAGTTGTCAAGAAGGAAGTTGTCAAACTCCTTGACTCAGGAATTATCTACCCTATAGCAGATAGCCAATGGGTAAGTCCTATTCATTGTGTACCTAAGAAAGGTGGTATAACAGTAGTAACAAATGAAAATGACGAACTTGTCACAACTAGAACTGTCACTGGTTGGCGCGTATGTATTGACTATAGAAAACTAAATGAAGCTACCGCAAAAGATCATTTTCCTCTCTCATTCATGGACCAAATGTTAGAAAGACTAGCGGGAAATGAATATTTCTGTTTTCTAGATGGATTTTCCAGTTATTTCCAAATACCAATCGATCAAATGGATCAAATGGATATGATTGAAGAATCCGTGGAAGTTTTCATGGATGATTTTTTAGTATTTGTAAATTCTTTCGATAAATGCCTAGGTAATTTAGATAAAATGCTTCAACGTTGCAAAGACGCAAATCTTGTGCTTAATTGGGAAAAATGCCACTTCATGGTCAAAGAAGGGATTGTGCTCGGACATTAAGTGTCAGGAGCAGGACTTGAAGTTGACAAAGCAAAAATTAACATAATCTCAAAACTTCCACCTCCTACTAATGTGAAAGGCATTAGAAGCTTTTTAGGACATGCAGGATTCTATCGACGATTCATTAAAGATTTCTCAAAAATTGCTCGACCTTTAACTAAACTTCTAGAAAAGGACGTTGATAACATCAAATAAGTCAATGATTTAAGTGTTAATTTCCCCCTTAAATACTTATATTTTGTATTCATATGTTGGGATATATACTCTTATTTGTTTATATTCTGTTTTCAGGGCAAAGATGAGTAAAGGAACGAAGAAACGCGGAATTGGAAGGACTAAAGTGAAAATACATGAAGTATGCGGATTCTGCACTAACTACGGCGTAGAGGTGTCATCTACCTACGCCGTAGCAAGGACTTATGAAGACTACGGCGTAGCTCAATCCATGACTACGGCGTAGAGATCTACTAAAGGGCCCTACGGAGTAGCAACTCTCCACGTACGGCGTAGACCCCAAATAGAGGCAGTAAAGAACTCACGTGGCCAAAGAAGAAGTTACGGCGTAGTTCCCCTAATAACTACGCCGTAGAAGCATCTAAAGAAGAAACTACGCCCGTAGCACTTGATCAAGCTACGACGTAGTCAATATTTACAAAGGCTACGGCGTAGCAACTCAATCAGCTATGCCGTAGCAAAGTCGGGCCTATAAATACCAGCTCTAATTCCGAGTTTATTCATTCACTTTTCACCACACAGAAGTTGGGAGAAACTCAGGGAGCAGGAGGAACGAAGTTTTAGCCACATACAAGTCATTTCCAAGGGAGGATTCACACACCAATCATAAGTTTCTTCATACCTTTGTCTTGTATTCGATTCATGTTTACATTTGTAATAACTCAATATTGTTTTGCTGCAACTATGAATATGAGTGGCTAAACACCTCTTGGTGTTAGCCTTATTATGAAATTGTTATTGTTATGAGTTAGTTTTCTATGCATATATTGTCTATTGTTTGTATACTTTCATGGCGAGTCTTAGGACACTCTAGTTCTGGTAGTGTTGAGCATTGGTAGTTCCTTGGAGGCTTGGTGAATTAACCCTGGGACCCAAGCTGATGGGGATGTGACTTGGTGATAGCAATATCACCATACATGTGCGAATTAACCCTAAGACCACCTACCAATGCGATACGCTTGAAGGAGCTAGAGGGGGTGTAAGATCTGACCATGCCGCATCCCGCTAGACTTCCATGTTAGTAGAGGTACTTAATGACTCTTGCATCTTCGTAGGTTCACGCCACCCGATGAACTCTCGTCTTTACAATAGGCGGGAATAGGACAAGGTGTAAGATAGATTTAGGTGATTTAACCCTCTGATCCTGAATGAGTATAACCCCCAGACGATATAATAGGATGCATTTATAGAAAACTAAAATAATAACAAGAGTAGTAATTAGGTTAGCACTACTTCTCTTTACTGATTCTCTTCCATTTATTTACTTGTTTTGTTATTTACATTTCTTAGTTAATTAATCTCTACAATCATAAACCCCCTTTTATACGTGACACTAAACTTAGATAGACTCCACACACATAGCTCTTGGGACGACCTCGGCTTTACCATCTAGCTACACCTCACACGACCGGGTACACTGCCCGATAATGCATTAGGTAGACCTTAGGTAAACGAGACACTTTATAAATATTAAAACCTGCTCGGTAAAACCTGCATCAAGTTTTTGGCGCCGCTGCCAGGGAGCTATTAGGAACTTATTTAAGTTTTACATTTTTATTTATTTTCTTTTTCTTATTATTACTATGTCAGGATACAAGACTCGAAGTGCTAAACCTTTTTTAGCAACACCATATGATAATGCCGAGAGACAGTTCCGAACAAAAAGAAATAACACTCCTATTTCTATTCATAATCTTTTTTCTTTTTGTGAACATTTAGATTCAGATACGGAAGTAAATGAAGGAAATAACATTGACGCCCTCACAATGGAACAATACATGGATAGAACCAATGAAGAATATGATAGAGGGGTGACTTCGAAACCTAAAACAGTTAAGTTCGAGATTAAAGGGTAAATCATCGAGGAAGTACAAGATAGACAGTTTTCAGGAGAAAATGATGAGGAGGACGCACAAGAACATGTGGAGGAAGTTTTGTACATTGTGAGCACTTACGAAAGTGCTAATGTCTCCACATATAAGCTTATGCAAAAAGTTTTTCCTATATCCCTCACCGGTCAAGCAAGGAAATGGTTTAATCGCCTCCCTCGTGAATCTAAGGCAACATGAGAAAATTTGCGAAAGGCATTCATACAAAGATTCTGTCCACCAACTAAACTAGCAACCTCTTTAAGGGAAATATACAGGTTTGTGCAGATTAAAGAAGAAACGCTCTACCAAGCATGGGAATGGTACAACGACCTCCTTTATAGATGCCCATCGAACGACCTCAATAACCAAATGAAGGTTTTCGTCTTCTGTAAAGGGCATGATGAGTATACTCACAACATTCTTGGCTCACAAAGACCTATTCCTGGGTTAACTCCGGAAAAAGCTTTCCAAGCTATACAAAGAATAGCTGAACATGTCCATAAATGGCACTTGGAAACTGGATATAGACCCAGAGATAATTTCAAACACAAGGTGATGAAGACCTTAGTAAAAAATGATGGTGGGTACGCAGCAGAATTTGAAAGAGCAAGAAAGGAAAGAAATGAAGCTGAGAGGAACCGACCAAGTGAAGAAGTAAAAAATCCTGGTTGGCAGAAGTAGAAGTGATAGTTTGGAGGAAACTATGCATAAGTATATAGCAGAATCCATCAAGAGACAGGAACGAGAGGAGGAAATGTTAAAAAAGTTGAGCAGTGCACCAACATTATTAAGGAATGTCTAAAAAGGGACGTTAATGCCAATGGGGTACCATCGCTTGAAGAAACTAAAGTAATGGCTACTGATGAAATCGAACCCAAGACATTCTCCGAGAAAGTTAAATTGAGGATCGAAAAGGAGCAATTATTGCTTAATGAATTGGAATCCCTTCCTATCAATGCACCTCTTGTTAAAGCGATCAAAACCAAAACTTACAATCTTAAACATTTGCAGGGATTTTTGGAAGCAAAAGATAAACTGGATGGAGTAAACTCGGTGAAGCTTAATGAAAGATGCTCGACAATCCTCCGAAATGAGCTGCCACCTAAAGAGAAAGATCCGGGAAGCTTCACTCTACCATGTTTAATAGGTAAGTTAAATATTAGTAATGCTTTGGCTGATTTAGGGGCTAGCATTAGTATAATGCCTTATTCTATGTTCACAAGACTAGGGGTAGGGAAATTAAAACCTATTAAAATGGACATTGAAATGGCCGATAAGTCTATGCAGACCCCATTGGGGGTTGTTGAGAATGGTCTGGTAAAAATTGATAAATTTATCTTTCCGGTAGATTTTATCATTTTAAATATTATTGAAGATAATAAGATTCCAATAATATTAGGAAGACCTATGTTGGCCACCGCACATGCTAAGGTTGATGTGTACGGTAAGAATTTAACCTTAGAAGTTGGAGGGGAGGAAATTACTTTTAACGCTAATAAATTAATAATTACTCCCAAAAAGGGTAGTTTCTCAAGGGAGATGAAATGCAAGAAACTCCTCTTAACAACAATGACAGCTCCCTCATTGAAAACTTTGATATTTTCATTGATTTTGAAGAAAGTAGTCATGGAATCGAAATGGATATTGGAGAAGGATATCATGAAATCAACTCTGTAGAAGTAGTCCCACCAAGACTAGACGAGGAAGATGCTTTAGCTTTGCTGATACAGCTTAGTTTCCGCGAAGCAGGAATTAGACTACACCATTCCAATCCTTACACATTGCAACTCACATGCAAGATAGGGTTTGTCGATTTTCATCCTTTCATTAATATTTGCTCCCCCATTAACCTTATGTATAAAAGAAGTTATAATAAGATATTTAAAAAGTAGCTTGAATATCTAGGAAATAACTTTCTCGGTGAAGTCAAAAACGTTAGTGTATTTGTGGGTACCTACACCTTTTTGGTCGATTTTATGATCTTTGATGACATAACTGAATTTGTGGAATGCGGATTAGAAGAAATAATTCTAGGAAAACCATTCCAAGACTTATCAGGGATTGAGGTAGATACTATCAATGGAGTAGTGTGGCTTTCTAATGAAAATGATGTTACTATTTTTAAAATGCCAAGGATGGTAGAAAACTTTAAACATTGGAATAGAAAGCAGTTACGTAGAGCCAAGCCCCTCCTTGACATTAGCAATAAGGATAAAGAGAATAGATACAACTATCCTTATCAAAAGATTAAAGATTTTTACAAGGGATGTTTGGATCTTGGTGATGCTTACAAAAGGGATGAGCGGGTCATTGATATGCTAGAACGCAAGCATACTAGCATACATGAAATGACCAATGAACACTACTAACCATGGCAGTGAGTCTAACTTAAAGACTCGATAATAAACAAAAGTGTTCTTTCGGGAGACAACCCGAATTATCCTTTTCCTTTCATTTTCTTTTATTTTGATTGGTTTGGTATGTTTTGTTTTAATAATTTGCAGGTCCTAGAGGAAGCTTTGCATTGGGGAACAAATTTTTGGAATTTTGCACCAAGAAAAATCCCCCAGGACTTAGCTACGGTGTAGATCCTAACATTACTACGCTGTAGCAACCCCCAGGTGTCATTCTGGAGATTTTTAGCAACTACGGCGTAGCAACCCATTTCAGCTACGCCGTAGCTCCTTTCTAAATAATTATTTTTACAAATCCTTATTTAAACTTGTATTAGTTTTTAAATGAACTTTGTGGGTGTGTTCCCTGTAAACCCTCACGAGACTTCACTCGTCCATTTGGGATACCAAGTGGTTTAAAAGGCTTGCTGCATACGCTAAATGCAACCGTGATTCCTACGAAAGTGAGTTAGGTTTTTATTTTTATTTTTCTTTTTTAGGTTTAATGCTTTTGGTAGTTGTGTGATTTCAGGGATTTGAAGTTTGCTCATTAGGCGAAGAGAAGGCACGTTTTCCAACATGATCCTTTTATCATTCTCAAGAGCAAATTTTAGGGAAGTTCTCGTTCCAATTCTACTTTTTCCTCTTTATATTTATTTTATGTACAAAAGGGACTTTGTACAACTCAAGTGGGGGGACGAGAGTAGAATTATTACTTGAACTTTATGTTGCCCCATTTTTCTAGTTTATTTGAAAAATTATGCCACTTTAAACCTTTTGACATGTTTTTCCGAACCTAACTAGAATAGACCTTAGCCGAGCATATTAACCCTTAATACCATGGTGAGGTTTAGCCTATTTCAGTTCCCCTGTTTTACCCCAAATCCACCTAAATTATGAGTGTGCCGGTAGTTTGTAAACTTTAGAACTTGGCCTTTACATCATTTTGAAACCATAGACGAGAAGTGTATTGAGATTTATTAATACATTTGGAAGAAACTTTTTAAGAAGGCAATATTTTAGGATTATCACCCAAATAACCTATATGTGTGTGTTTATCGATTAGTTGCGTTGACTATTCGATGCCCGTGTTAAACCCTTTTGTTACACTCACCTTTAGTGCAAGATACCCCTAGATACACCCTTTTGAGCCTATCATTTCGTTTCTTTCCCACATTATTGTTTTGATACACCTATACACCTTAGCCTACCGCGTAGTCTTGGTTTATGGTTGGGAAGTTGCCACTTGTTCTAGTTTGAGGTTCAAGTCAAGAGATTCAAGAATCACACATACGTTGAAGACAAATGTTTGAAAATCATGAGAAACCCACTATTGTACATGTATAGTTTATTTCAAGCGGGGGGATATATTTATTTCTTGTTATAGTTAAAAAAAAAGTGAAATTCCATATGTAGATATGTTATCTTTGGTGCAACCTTGTATAGCACCGTAATATGAGCTTTGAAAGAATTAGTATCGAAGAGGCCACTTCGGTCATATATGAAGAATGAAGTTATGGTTCTTAATCACCAACATGAAGACCAAGTGTGGTGCCCATCATGACGTCCGCTAATGGCACACACTTGTTACATGATCCAATTTTTGTGTTTTGAAGCTTGAACTTTGGATGAACGGCAAGTTGTAGCAACTCGGTTATAGGCTAAGACTATTTGTTTTCTTTTTCTTTTACACCATTATTGTGCATCCAATGTCTTATCCTACCCTTTAGTTGTGAATCATGCTTAGGTGAAGGATTTGAGCAGTCATTGGTATCTTGCTCGGCGTTCCGGTCATGTACAATTGCCTATGTCGCCTTTGCCATAGTATGTTAGTAACAACACTACACCCACAAGCCTTATATATGTTCAACCAATATTGCCTTTAAAAATTGTTTCGACCTTAGCTCTAGTGGTAGAGATTTATGTAACCACCAAGCTTATGATAAAATACATTCTATGACTGTGCGTTGAGTGATCACCCCGAAATTAACACTTAGATTAGGAGAGAGAGATGAGTGTTTGTTCCAGTTTCGTGAGGTGTTCGGCTTTGATATATACTAGCATAGGAAGTTTTTAGACTCATATTTTCCAGTTTCTTGGGAAATATCTTTTTAAAAATTATTCTAATAAGGTCTACTTGAGGGCAAGTAGAGTTCAAGTGGGGGGATATTTGATAAAATCAAATAAGTCCATGATTTAAGTGTTAATTTCCCCCTTAAATACTTATCTTTTGTATTCATATGTTGGGATATATACTCTTATTTGTTTATATTCTGTTTTCAGGGCAAAGATGAGTAAAGGAACGATGAAATGCGGAATTGGAAGGACTAAAGTGAAAATAAATGAAGTATGCGGATTCTGCACTAACTACGGCGTAGAGGTGTCATCTACCTACGCCGTAGCAAGGACTTATGAAGACTACGGTGTAGCTCAATCCATGACTATGGTGTAGAGATCTACTAAAGGGCCCTACAGAGTAGCAACTCTCCACCTACGGCGTAGACCCCAAATTGAGGCAGTAAAGAACTCACGTGGCCAAAGAAGAAGTTACGGCGTAGTTCCCCTAATAACTACGACGTAGAAGCATCTAAAGAAGAAACTACGCTCGTAGCACTTGATCAAGCTACGGCGTAGTCAATATATACAAAGGCTACGGCGTAGCAACTCAATCAGCTATGTCGTAGCAAAGTCGGGCCTATAAATACCAGCCCTAATTCCGAGTTTATTCATTCACTTTTCATCACACAGAAATTGGGAGAAACTCAGGGAGCAGGAGGAACGAAGTTCTAGCCACATACAAGTCATTTCCAAGGGAGGATTCACACACCAATCATAAGGTTATTCATACCTTTGTCTTGTATTCGATTCATGTTTACATTTATAATAACTCAATATTGTTTTACTGCAACTATGAATATGAGTGGCTAAACACCTCTTGGTGTTAGCCTTATTATGAAATTGTTATTGATATGAGTTAGTTTTCTATGCATCTATTGTCTATTGTTTGTATACTTTCATGGCGAGTCTTAGGACACTCCAGTTCTGGTAGTGTTGAGCATTGGTAGTTCCTTGGAGGCTTGGTGAATTAACCCTAGGACCCAAGTCGATGGGGATGTGACTTGGTGATAGCAATATCACTATACATGTGCGAATTAATCCTAGGACCACCTACCAATGCGATACGCTTGAAGGAGCTAGAGGGGGTGTAAGATCTGACCATGTCGCATCCCGCTAGACTTGTGCATGTTAGTAGAGGTACTTGATGACTCTTGCATCTTCGTAGGTTCACGCCGCCCGATGAACTCTCGTCTTTACAATAGGCGGGAATAGGACAAGGTGTAAGATAGATTTAGGTGATTTAACCCTCTGATCCTGAATGAGTATAAACCCTAGACGATATGATAGGATGCATTTATAGAAAACTAATCATAATAATAGCAAGAGTAGTAATTAGGTTAGCACTACTTCTCCTTACTGATTCTCATCCATTTATTTACTTCTTTTGTTATTTACATTTCTTAGTTAATTAATCTCTACAATCATAAACCCCCTTTTATATGTGACACTAAACTTAGATAGACTCCACACACATAGCTCTTGGGACGACCTCGACTTTACCATCTAGCTATACCTCACACGACCGGGTACACTGCGCGATAGTGCATTAGGTAGACCTTAGGTAAACGAGACACTTTATAAATATTAAAACCTGGTCAGTAAAACCTGCATCAGACGTTACCTTTGAATTCGATGACGAATGTCAAAAAGCTTTCGAAACTCTAAAAGAAAAACTCACATGTACACCAATCATAATAAGTCCAAATTGGAATTTACCATTTGAATTAATGTGCGATGCAAGCGATTTTACAGTTGGAGCAGTTTTAGGACAAAAAGATGGTAGACATTTCCATCCTATCTACTTTACTAGCAAAACGCTCAACACTGCTCAACAAAACTATACGGTTACTGAAAAAGAACTCATGGCCGTTGTATTTGCATCCGGCAAATTCCGTGCATATCTAGTAATTCAGAAAATGTAAAATAAGCCTAGATAAATGCGATTAAAACCTAGAAAAGTCTAAAATATTATAAAACAATTTTTAACACTGAAATTATGATTATTACACTATTTATGTATTTAGTATTAATTAATTACTATTTATTAATTACTATAACTATTATTGATTTATTATAAATACTAAACAACTAAATAAAAATCTGAAACTCTTTCTATAAATACTACAAGATAACAGAAAGTTAAGAAAAATATAAAAACAGCAAGTGCTTAATGAAAAAGTTGGAAAATAAGCTAAAAAGCTAAGAAATATTAAATAGAAGCTATCACTATATTTAAAATGATGATTTTTGTGATTTTCTTTTTATAGAACTATTTAACTACTGAAAATAACAAACTTTAATGAAAATAAAAAGCTTAAAACCTAAAAATAAGCAGAAATGAGCTTATTAGCTTTCACAGTTGAGCTTTTGGGTCAATATGATGGTTCAAGCTCAAATAAGCAATCAAATAAGCTTAATAAAAGAAGACAAAAGTAAAATAAGGTGAAAATAAGTAAAAGGAACTGTAAATGAGCAAGATGATACAAAGATTAGCACTAAATAGCTTGGAATAAGCTAATAAGCACTTTCAAACCTTCACTGTACCAAACAGGCCTGCAGTGAATCAATTAGGCCAATTAAGCTTATGAAATAAGCTTGAAAAGCCAATTTAAGCACTGAGTTAGCAAGATGGGTTGGTAAGCTTCCCAAAAAGCCAAGGTTCACCCTGTGAGATCCACTGAAGAGCTTAAGAAGAGCTTATAAAAAAGCTGTGATTTCACTGAATGCTCAGTATATACTGAGAAATGGGACAAAGAAAAAGCAATAAGCAGCCTTATCAAATAAGCTACAAAGTGGAAAATAAGCACTGGAACTTAGAGTATGGTGGATGGGCTTCTCAAAGAACCAAATTCCACAGATTAAATCCAAGTATTAAGCTTTTTATGAGCTTATGAAAAAGGCTCACCTACACTGATGAGTCAGTGTAGGGAGTGATTTTTGGCAAACATGAAAGACAAAATAAGCACTGATAATAAGCCATATATGGAAAACCAAAAGCATGAACATTAACCTAACCAGAAGGGCTTTCTAAAACACTAAATTACACAATCTAACTTTAACTAATAAAGATTGCACAAGCTTATGAAAATGGTTGAAAAACTGTGCATAGGGCAACTTATCTAAAAAGTGCTTAATGACAAGGGCTCAATAAGCAGTTTAACAAGCAATCTAAAAATTATAAAAAATACTATCAACTAAATAAGCAGCAAAATATCAATAATCCAAAAGCACAAAACTTAACTCCTAAAATTAAATCCTAAAAGAAATTCCAAAGTTTATTCAAAAACTTTTTCACTGAAATTTTGACTTTTGAGATTACAAGTTAAGTTGACTAATATGAACTTTGATTCAAATTTACCTACTGATTATGTGATGTTAAGCTAATAATATGTGAAATTAAGCTATATTAACAACTATCAAGCTAATATGGAGATTATGGGACCAAATATTTCAACAGTTAACAAGCAAGATGAATTTCAAAGTGATTTTGACTTTCTTATGAAAAGACACTGGATTTTATGAAGGAACTGAGATACTAGATGCTAATGTGTCATATATCAAACAAGAACAATAACACAATCAATCTAATACTCAGATAATCAGCTTAATCCAAACACCCTATCAAGAAAGTGCAATCATGAATTTCAAAGCAACTTACTTATTTCAACCTTAATACTAATTCCAAACAATATATTAGCATGTACCTAGACCAAAGGAGCATGAAGCAACAATAACACAAGCATGAAACACAGAGATGGCCAAAAATGCTATTTGACTGTGAGACAAAGATTTTAGCAACTATGAATTCCAAAGAACAAGTAAGCAATATTAAGCTAGATTATGACTCACAAGCACTAATTAAGCATGGAAACACAGATAATACCCAAATTACCCAGCATACACAGTGAAAGAGAAAGATGGATCAAGAAGCTTACAAATTGCAATCCTGCTTAAAACATGAAACAAAGAACCAAGAACCAACCTATAGGTTCTCCACAGAACCACTAACCCATGGCCATCCACAATTCACCATGCTCCAGCCATCTTCATCATCATCATGGAATTTTTGATTTTTTAACTATTAAATGTGATTTTTTTGTATTTTTGCTTTTTATCCCTAAACTGAATTTTAAGGTATCTAATAGCTTGTATAAGCTATCTAGGAGCTTAAGTGACCTAATTCAGTCCATAACAACAACAACCAATAATATTAACCACAAATGAGATTTTAAGAGGAAAATTGCAGTACTTGAAATGAAACTGAAATTCTTGAAATTGATTAATGAAAAAGGTTCATAATACACTGAGAATACTTGAAACAATACTTGAAAGCTTTAAAATACAATGAACTTAAGTAAATTAACTAAGCGAGCTAAATTACACTAAGTTATACTACTCTCTAAACTATGCTCCATCCTTTTTTTTATATAGCAGACCTTTAGGGTTTATGACCCTTTCTGAACCTTTCCCACTTGATTGTGAACCGTTGGATGCTCTCTAATTCAATCTCCACCATTAAAATATTTTGGCGCCAAAAACCTTATAAGCAGCTTGAGACCATTTTAGTGGTGCAGGTGGAGAATTTATTGCTATGGAAGGGTAGGTGAGACAATAAGGTGGCTATGGAGGTGGTGGAGGCCATGTGGAGGAGGGAAAGTACCCTGGTTTTAGGGGAAGATGTTGGGAGGGAGAAAGGTCAAAGTTGGGAGGTTTGACTGAGGGGTATTATAAACGAGGGAGTTATAATTTGGGTTTGGGCCAGGGGTGAAGGAATTGGGCCAAGGGAGTTATAAGGTGGGCTTGGTTTGTTATGGGTTTGTTTGATTGGTTTTGGGTTATGAATACAAAGGGGTCCGTTTGGTATTATTAGTGAACACAAGGACCATTTTTGTAATTGCTGCAAAGTTCAAGGACCTGTTATGTAATTTTCCCAAAGTTGTTACAAGGACCAAACTTGCCAAGTTGAATAACCCAATGACTATAAATATTATTTTTCCACTTTAAATATCCAAGGACCATTTTTGACATTTTCCAAAAGTCCAGGGACCTTTTCTGCCATTTACCCAAAAATTCATTCAAGTACCAATTTGACAACTTAGAATATTTCAGGGACCTTGAATGATAAAACTCCAAAATTTTGAACTTCAGGGACTAGTTTTGCCAATCTTTGAAAGTTGGGGGACTGAAACTGCCAATTATGCAAACTTTGTTCGTTTTTCCTTTGTTTTTAAACGTTTTGCATTTGAGACATATAAAACACGATCCTTGGATATTTTCTGCATTTTGATGCGTTTTTGAGTGTTTTTAAATGTTTTGCAGCTCAGATTTGACCAAAAATGATGAGTGTTTGAGCACTCATCGATCCCCCACACTAAACTATTGCTAGTCCCTAGCAATATTTTATGAAAACTTGATGGATTTTAAGTCTCTTTAACAAAAGCCATCACTTCTGGAGTAGCCAAATGTTTCAGTTCAAGTAAGAACCATGGTACATCGATAACCATGTGATTTTGAGCAAACCACCAGCTTTCAACGGTTTTGATTTGTCTTTACCAGAAGCCGTTTCCTTCTGGACTAGCCAACTCTTAGATAAATTATCTTTGGTGAGCTGATTACCAATTATGGTTTTCCAACTGCCTTTACCACAAGCCATAACCTTGCGGGCTAGCCAACTCTTTTACTTTTTAGGATATGGTGAGTTGAGTACCATACAATTTTTGGCAAATTGCAAGCCATAAACGGATTTGATTAATCTTTACCAAGAGCCGTTTGCTCCTGGATTAGCCAATCCTTTTGTCGGTTAGACATGGCGGACTGATAACCACAAATTTTTTTGAAATAAAGTGATTTTTTTTTTAATTTTTTGCCAAAAACGGGGGTACTAGGCGGTATAATGTGATAAAATTCGCTAGAATTCCCCCCCCCCACACTTAGAATTGAATATTGTCCTCAATATTCAAAGTTCCGGCTATTATGCCGACTCTTTGAACGGAGAGAAGGCAATATTCTAAGCTAACTGTGGAAATTTTATTTTTCACTTTATTTATATTGTTCATACAAACACACTTTTTTTTTTGTGAAATATACATATATACATTGCAAACAGCAGCAGGGGACGGCCACTCCCCCACACTTGGGTGGTAGAAAAGAGAAAGAAGTCAGAAATATGGATGAAAACCCATATGTTGTGCTACTGTTTTTGTTCACCGAGTCGCTAGCTTGACTCGATCCCCGAATTTAATTGTCCTTGGGGAAAGTTTGGAGATCCGGGACAACCATGGATGGTATGTCCTCTCCAAAGTAATGCTTCAAACGATGCCCATTCACTTTGAAATTTGGTCCGTCATTTTGAGATAATTCGACGGTGCCATAAGGATAAACCTTTGCAATACTGAATGGGCCAGTCCAACGGGTCTTTAATTTACCCAAAAAGATCTTTAATCTAGAGTTAAAAAGAAGGACTCGATCACCAACGTTGAAAACGCGGTTTTTGATCTTTGAGTCATGGAGCTTCTTTGTTTTTTCCTTGTAGATCAAAGAGTTTTCATAGGCCTGATCACGAAGTTCATTCAATTCATTCATTTGAACTTTCCGATGGTCGCCCGCAGTTCGGAGGTCAAAATTGGCATGCTTGAGGGCCCAATAGGCTTTGTGCTCAAGCTCGATCGGTAGATGGCATGCTTTCCCGTACACAAGCTTGTAAGGCGTACACCCGATGGGTGTTTTATAAGCTGTACGGAAAGCCCAGAGTGAATCATCTAATTTTTCCGACCACGATGCACAATTTTCGCCAACCGTTCTTTCCAAAATTCTTTTAATGCCTTGATTGGAAACTTCAANGCTTTCCCGTACACAAGCTTGTAAGGCGTACACCCGATGGGTGTTTTATAAGCTGTACGGAAAGCCCAGAGTGAATCATCTAATTTTTCCGACCACGATGCACAATTTTCGCCAACCGTTCTTTCCAAAATTCTTTTAATGCCTTGATTGGAAACTTCAACTTGTCCACTTGTCTGAGGGTGGTACGCAGTAGAAAGACGGTGAGTTACACCATACTTTTGCATGACTTTGTCAAATTTGTCATTGCAAAAATGCGTACCACGATCACTTATTATAGCACGTGGAGTTCCAAATCGAGCAAAAAGAGCTTTTAAAAATTTCACAACTACTCGGGCATCATTAGTGGGTAAAGCTTTCGCTTCAACCCATTTTGACAAATAGTCAACAGCCACGAGTATATACTTGTTTCCATGAGATGACGGAAATGGCCCCATAAAGTCGATGCCCCATACGTCAAAGATTTCACAAACTTGAATTGCATTTTGTGGCATTTCATTCTTTTGTGAAATATTCCCGTGACGTTGACAAGCGTCACAGGATTTGACCAATTCCTGGGCATCCTTATAAATCGTGGGCCAGTAGAAACCGGAATCAAACACCTTTTTGGCGGTGTAGTTAGGATTATGGTGGCCCCCCGTGGGACCGGCATGGCAAGCCTTGAGAATTTCAGTGGCTTCCTGACCATAAACACACCGCCTGATGACTTGATCGGCACAGATTTTGAATAAGTATGGGTCGTCCCAGAAATAATGTTTAACATCTTTAAAGAACTTATTCTTCTGTTGGGACGACATCCCTTTCACTATGAAGTTTCCCGCATGGTAATTTGCAAAGTCTGCAAACCATGGGGTAGTAGAATCTCCACGAAAAGCAACCGCATTTAGTGTTTCGAGAGGAAATGTTTCATTTATTTCCTTTTTCTCGAAAACTTCTTGGTGTGGGTTCTCTAATCGGGACAGACGATCAGCAGCTAGGTTCTCAGCTCCTTTTTTATCACGTATAATGATATCAAATTCTCGTAGGAGGAGAACCCAACGAAGCAATCTCGGCTTTGCATCTTGTTATGCAAAGAGGTATTTTAGAGCCGAGTGGTCCGTATACACTACGCATTTGGTCAAGATCAAATACGGCCGAAACTTTTCAAAGGCATACACCACTGCTAATAGTTCTTTTTCAGTGGTGGTGTAATGACTTTGAGCCTCGGTCATTGTTTTGCTCGCATAGTGTATCGGCTGAAAGTGTTTGGTCTTGCGTTGCCCCAGGACTGCACCAATAGCAAAATCACTTGCATCGCACATGAGCTCAAATGGCATGTCCCAATCGGGGGCAACAAGAATCGGTGCCTCAGTAAACTTTTTCTTTAATGTTTCAAAAGCTTCGATGCACTCTGGTGAGAAGATAAAAGGAGCATCCTTCTCAAGGAGATGGGTCAAAGGCCGGGCTATTTTTGAAAAATCTTGTATGAATCTACGATTGAATCCGGCATGACCCAAAAAACTCCTAATACCTTTGACGGAGGTGGGATGAGGTAATTTAGCAATGACATCAACTTTAGCTCTGTCAACCTCAATCCCGTTCTAGGAAATCTTATGGCCAAGGACAAAGCCCTCTTTGACCATAAAATGGCTCTTCTCCCAATTTAGACAAAGATTGGTGTCTTCACACCGTTTTAACATAGTTTCCAAATGGGAGAGACATGTCTGAAAGGAATCCCCAATGACCGAGAAGTCATCCATGAAGACTATAACACCCCCATTTTCAGGTTTGCAGCGGAAGGGTCATGGGGTGCTATATATCGATCACATAGTACAAACATAATAAACAAGTTTTCTACAAGAAGTATTTAATAAATATAAACCTTAAAAGGTTATTATATTTTACATAAAGTCCCAAAAGTTTACTTCACAAGTTTTAAAGATACATAGATAAGCTAATAAAAGTCTTTAACATTTTTTTAGTACATCAATAGAAAACGTTTAAAAAACATGAGCCATCTTTAATCGATAATCTTTCCTTGCGTCGGCCCAGTCCCCAAGCTGAGGTAACTTAACGGACCTGAGATAAAACATGCTAAAAGTCAACAAATAAATGTTGAGTGTGACATTCCATAGAGTTTATTAAATAATAAAGTGAAATATTGAGATGTTAGAGTGGCATGGCATGGCTTAATGGGAAGACAAGATTGTTTCATTCAGGGTGAGATTCAATTATCTCAACTTTTCTACTTCGTCTAGGGAAGTTCGTACAAGAACGCGTTTGTTTTGTCATCATCAAATAGGGGAAGATTGTTGGGTCTATTATTGATTTGATGATACAAAACAAGAAGAATGAAACATGAAGGGCTTGAAGTGACAAGAAGGAATTCTACAAAAGATGGAGAAGGACTTGCTTGCAAAAGAAGTTTTATTTATTAGTCCTTCGTAGTATCTTGTAAACCCTAATCCTCTAGTATATAAAGAGGACATGGGTCATTGGTTTTATTAATTATGTCTTCCATAATGTAGTCGACTAAAAAGGTGTGTGTGTGTAACCTAGGCGTAGGAGATAAATGCCTAGGGTTTATTAGTGTTTTAGTTTAGATAACGTGTTCTACTTGATCAAGGTAGAACCTGTTAAGTAGTTTGTAATCGTTAGAGAAGTGTATGATTATCAATGAAAAACCTTGTTCATAATAATGATTGATTCTATGTTTGAATATTCCGCCTTCATTATTATGTGTTCCTAGATATAATATTAGACCTCGTCTAAGAGCTACAACGATCTTATCAATTGTTGGATACCACTTGTTGGATCGTTATACTCTGACCAAACTACTTTATTATAGCTTGTCTAAGGTTTAGCAGTCTTGGATAAATCCTAAACTACTAATGATGAAACACTGAATTACTCTATTAAGTATGCAGAATTACTTAACAAAGCTAAGAAGAATTATAACAACTTCAACACTTTATATTAACCAAACTTTGAACCTGCTACTTGTACAGATTCACAAACAACCCTAAATATCTCTAATATCGTATTCTTATATTCGTATCTCTAATAATGACTTAGGGATCCTTTTATAGGCACAAGGAATACCCTAGTCGGTTTACAATACTTGAACGA